>JAWZYT010004354.1:0-27500 GCA_034508575.1 Petrolisthes manimaculis
ATGTGTGCATAGTGAAGATGTGTGTATTGTGAAGATGTGTGTATAGTGAAGATGTGTGTATAGTGAAGATGTGTGTATAGTGAAGATGTGTGTAGTGAAGATGTGTGTATAGTGAAGATGTTTGAATAGTGAAGATGTGTGTATAGTGAAGATGTATGCATAGTGATGATGTGTGTAGTGAAGATGTGTGAATAGTGAAGATGTGTGTAATGAAGATGTGTGTGTAGTGAAGATGTGTTTATAGTGAAGATGTGTGTATAGTGAAGATGTGTGTATAGTGAAGATGTGTGTATAGTGAAGATGTGTGTATAGTGAAGATGTGTGTAAAGTGAAGATGTGTGTAGTGAAGATGTGTATATAGTGAAGATGTGTGTATAGTGAAGATGTGTGTATAGTGAAGATGTGTGTATAGTGAAGATGTGTGTATAGTGAAGATGTGTGTATAGTGAAGATGTGTATATAGTGAAGATGTTTGAATAGTGAAGATGTGTGTATAGTGAAGATGTGTGTATAGTGATGATGTGTGTAGTGAAGATGTGTGTATAGTGAAGATGTGTGTAGTGCAGATGTGTGTATAGTGAAGATGTGTATATAGTGAAGATGTGTGTATAGTGAAGATGTGTGTATAGTGAAGATGTGTGTATAGTGAAGATGTGTGTATGGTGAAGATGTGTGTATAGTGAAGATGTGTGTATAGTGAAGATGTGTGTATAGTGAAGATGTGTGTATGGTGAAGATGTGTGTAGTGAAGATGTGTGTCATGAAGATGTGTGTGTAGTGAAGATGTTTGTGTAGTGACGATGTGCGTATAGTGAAGATGTGTGTAGTGAAGATGTGTGTATAGTGAGTAATGAGTGGCGAGTGGCGAGTGGCGAGTAATGAGTGGCAAGTAATGAGTGGCAAGTAATGAGTGGCGAGTGGCGAGTAATGAGTGGCGAGTAATGAGTGGCGAGTAATGAGTGGTGAGTAATGAGTGGCGAGTAATGAGTGGCAAGTAATGAGTGGCGAGTAATAAGTGGCGAGTAATGAGTGGCGAGTAATGAGTGGCAAATGGCAAGTAATGAGTTTCGAGTGGCGAGTGGCGAGTAATGAGTGGCGAGTAATGAGTGGCGAGTAATGAGTGGCGAGTGGCGAGTAATGAGTGACGAGTGGCGAGTAATGAGTGGCGAGTAATGATTGGTGAGTGGCAAGTAATGAGTGGTGAGTAATGGGTGGCGAGTGTTGAGTGGCGAGTAATGAGTGGCGAGTGGCGAGTCATGAGTGGCGAGTAATGAGTGGCGAGTGGCGAGTAATGAGTGATGAGTGGCGAGTAATGAGTGGCGAGTGGCGAGTAATGAGTGGTGAGTAATGAGTGGCGAGTAATGAGTGGCGAGTGGCGAGTAATGAGTGACGAGTAATGAGTGGAGAGTGGCGAGTAATGAGTGGCGAGTGGCGAGTAATGAGTGGCGAGTAATGAGTTGTGAGTAATGAGTGGCGAGTAATGAGTGGCAAGTAATGAGTGGCGAGTAATGAGTGGCGAGTAATGAGTGGCGAGTGGCGAGTAATGAGTGGCGAGTAATGAGTGGTGAGTAATGAGTGGCGAGTAATGAGTGGCGAGTAATGAGTGGCGAGTGGCGAGTAATGAGTGGCGAGTAATGAGTGGCGAGTAATGAGTGGCGAGTAATGAGTGGTGAGTGGCGAGTAATGAGTGGCGAGTGGCGAGTAATGAGTGGCAAGTAATGAGTGGCAAGTGGCAAGTAATGAGTGGCAAGTAATGAGTGGTGTGTAATGAGTGGCGAGTAATGAGTGGCGAGTAATGAGTGGCGAGTGGCGAGTAATGAGTGGCAAGTAATGAGTGGCGAGTAATGAGTGGCGAGTGACGAGTGGCGAGTAATGAGTGGCGAGTAATGAGTGGCGAGTAATGAGTGGGGAGTGGCGAGTAATGAGTTTCGAGTGGCGAGTGGCGAGTAGTGAGTGGCGAGTAATGAGTGGCGAGTAATGAGTGGCGAGTGGCGAGTAATGAGTGGCGAGTAATGAGTGGCGAGTAATGAGTGGCGAGTGGCGAGTGATGAGTGGCGAGTAAAGAGTGGCGATTGGCAAGTAATGAGTGGCTAGTAATGAGTGGTGAGTAATGGGTGGCGAGTGTTGAGTGGCGAGTAATGAGTGGCGAGTGGCGAGTGGCGAGTAATGAGTGGCGAGTAATGAGTGGCGAGTTATGAGTGGCAAGTAATGAGTTGCGAGTAATGAGTGGGGAGTAATGAGTTGCGAGTGGCGAGTAATGAGTGGCGAGTAATGAGTGGCGAGTGGCGTGTAATGAGTGGCGAGTAATGAGTAGCGAGTAATGAGTGGCGAGTGGCGAGTACTGAGTGGCGAGTAATGAGTGGCAAGTGGCGAGTAATGAGTGGCGAGTGGCGAGTGGCGAGTGTTGAGTGGAAAGTAATGAGTGGCAAGTAATGAGTGGCGAGTAATGAGTGGCGAGTTGCGAGTAATGAGTGGCGAGTAATGAGTGACGAGTAATGAGTGGCGAGTAATGAGTGACAAGTGGCGAGTAATAAGTGGCGAGTAATGAGTGGCGAGTGGCGAGTAATGAGTTTCGAGTGGCGAGTAATGAGTGGCGAGTAATTAGTGGCAAGTAATGAGTGGCGAGTGGCGAGTAATGAGTTGCGAGTGGCGAGTGGCGAGTAATGAGTGATGAGTAATGAGTGGTGACTGGCGAGTAATGAGTGGCGAGTGGCGAGTAATAAGTGGCGAGTAATGAGTGGCGAGTAATGAGTGGCAAGTGGCGAGTAATGAGTGGCGAGTGGCGAGTAATGAGTGGCGAGTGGCGAGTAGCGAGTAATGAGTGGCAAGTAATGAGTGGCGAGTAATGAGTGGCGAGTGGCGAGTAATGAGTTTTGAGTGGCGAGTGGCGAGTGGCAAGTGGCGAGTAATGAGTAGCGAGTTATGAGTGGCGAGTAATGAGTGGCGAGTAATGAGTGGCAAGTAATGAGTGGCGAGTGGCAAGTGGCGAGTGGCGAGTAATGATTGGCGAGTAATGAGTGGCGAGTAATGAGTTTCGAGTGGCGATTGGCAAGTAATGAGTGGCAAGTAATGAGTGGTGAGTAATGGGTGGCGAGTGTTGAGTGGCGAGTAATGAGTGGCGAGTGGCAAGTGGCGAGTGGCGAGTAATGAGTGGCGAGTAATGAGTGGCGAGTGGCGAGTAATGAGTGGCGAGTGGCGAGTGGCGAGAAATGAGTGGCGAGTAATGAGTGGCGAGTAATGAGTGGCGAGTGGCGAGTAATGAGTTTCGAGTGGCGAGTGGCGAGTAATGAGTGGTGAGTAATGAGTGGCGATTGGCGAGTAATGAGTGGCGAGTAATGAGTTGCGAGTAATGAGTGGCGAGTGGCGAGTAATGAGTGGTGAGTGGTGAATAATGAGTGGCGAGCAATGAGTGGTGAGTAATGAGTGGCGAGAGGCAAGTGGCGAGTAATGAGTGGCAAGTAATGAGTGGTGAGTAATGGGTGGCGAGTGTTGAGTGGTGAGTAATGAGTGGCGAGTGGCGAGTGGCGAGTAATGAGTGGCGAGTAATGAGTGGCGAGTGGCGAGTAATGAGTGGTGAGTAATTAGTGGCGAGTAATGAGTGGCGAGTGGCGAGGAATGAGTGGTGAGTGGCGAGTAATGAGTGGTGAGTTATGAGTGGTGAGTAATGGGTGGCGAGTGTTGAGTGGCGAGTAATGAGTGGCGAGTAATGAGTGGTGAGTGGCGAGTGGCGAGTAATGAATGGTGAGTGGCGAGTAATGAGTGGCAAGTGGCAGGTAATGAGTGGCGAGTGGCGAGTGGCGAGTAATGAGTGGCGATTAATGAGTGGCGAGTGGCGAGTAATGAGTTTCGAGTGGCGAGTGGCGAGTAATGAGTGACGAGTAATGAGTGGTGAGTGGCGAGTAATGAGTGGCGAGTGGCGAGTAATGAGTGGCGAGTGGCGAGTAATGAGTGGCGAGTAATGAGTGGTGAGTGGCGAGTGGCGAGTAATGAATGGTGAGTGGCGAGTAATGAGTGGCAAGTGGCAGGTAATGAGTGGCGAGTGGCGAGTGGCGAGTAATGAGTGGCGATTAATGAGTGGCGAGTGGCGAGTAATGAGTTTCGAGTGGCGAGTGGCGAGTAATGAGTGACGAGTAATGAGTGGTGAGTGGCGAGTAATGAGTGGCGAGTGGCGAGTAATGAGTGGCGAGTGGCGAGTAATGAGTGGCGAGTAATGAGTGGTGAGTGGCGAGTGGCGAGTAATGAATGGTGAGTGGCGAGTAATGAGTGGCAAGTGGCAGGTAATGAGTGGCGAGTGGCGAGTGGCGAGTAATGAGTGGCGATTAATGAGTGGCGAGTGGCGAGTAATGAGAGGCGAGTAATGAGTGGCAAGTGGCGAGTAATAAGTGGCGAGTGGCGAGTGTTGAGTGGAAAGTAATGAGTGGCAAGTAATGAGTGGCGAGTAATGAGTCGCGAGTTGCGAGTAATGAGTGGCGAGTAATGAGTGGCAAGTGGCGAGTAATGAGTGGCGAGTAATGAGTGGCGAGTGGCGAGTGGCGAGTAATGAGTGGCAAGTAATGAGTGGCGAGTGGCGAGTAATGAGTTTCGAGTGGCGAGTGGCGAGTAATGAGTGACGAGTAATGAGTGGTGAGTGGCGAGTAATGAGTGGCGAGTGGCGAGTAAAGAGTGGCGAGTAATGAGCGGCGAGTAATGAGTGGCGAGTGGCGAGTAATGAGTGGCGAGTAATAAGTGGCGAGTAATGAGTGGCGAGTGGCGAGTAATGAGTGGCGAGTGGCGAGTAATGAGTGGCGAGTGGCGAGTAATGAGTGGCAAGTAATGAGTGGCGAGTAATGAGTGGCGAGTGGCGTGTAATGAGTTTCGAGTGGCGAGTGGTGAGTGGCGAGTGGTGAGTAATGAGTGGCGAGTTATGAGTGGCGAGTAATGAGTGGCGAGTAATGAGTGGCGAGTAATGAGTGGCGAGTAATGTGTGGCGAGTGGCGAGTAATGAGTGGCGAGTAATGAGTTTCGAGTGTCGAGTAATGAGTGGCGAGTAATGAGTGGCGAGTAATGAGTGGCGAGTAATGAGTGGCAAGTAATAAGTGGTGAGTAATGGGTGGCGAGTGTTGAGTGGCGAGTAATGAGTGGCGAGTGGCGAGTAATTAGTGGCAAGTAATGAGTTTTCGAGTGGCGAGTAATGAGTGGCGGGTAATGAGTGGCGAGTGTTGAGTGGCGAGTAATGAGTGGCGAGTATTGAGTGGCGAGTAATGAGTGGCGAGTGACAAGTGGCGAGTAATGAGTGGCGAGTAATGAGTGGCGAGTAATGAGTGGCGAGTGGCGAGTAATGAGTTTCGAGTGGCGAGTGGCGAGTAATGAGTGGCGAGTAATGAGTGGCGAGTGGCGAGTAATGAGTGGCGAGTAATGAGTGGTGAGTAATGAGTGGCGAGTACCGAGTTGCGAGTAATGAGTGGCAAGTAATGAGTGGCGAGTGTTGAGTGGCGAGTAATGAGTGGCGAGTATTGAGTGGCGAGTAATGAGTGGCGAGTGACAAGTGGCGAGTAATGAGTGGCGAGTAATGAGTGGCGAGTGGCGAGTAATGAGTGGCAAGTGTCGAGTAATGAGTGGCGAGTGGCGAGTAATGAGTGGCGAGTAATAAGTGGCGAGTAATGAGTGGCGAGTGGCGAGTAATGAGTGGCGAGTAATAAGTGGCAAGTAATGAGTGGCGAGTGGCGAGTAATGAGTGGCAAGTGGCGAGTAATGAGTCGCGAATAATGAGTTGTGAGTAATGAGTGGCGAGTGGCGAGTGGCGAGTAATTAGTGGCAAGTAATAAGTGGTGAGTAATGGGTGGCGAGTGTTGAGTGGCGAGTAATGAGTGGCGAGTGGCGAGTGGCGAGTAATGAGTGGCGAGTAATGAGTGGAGAGTAATGAGTGGCGAGTGGCGAGTATTGAGTGGCGAGTAATGAGTGGCGAGTAATGAGTGGCGAGTAATGAGTGGCGAGTAATGAGTGGCGAGTAATGAGTGGTGAGTGGCGAGTAATGAGTGGCAAGTGGCGAGTGGCGAGTAATGAGTGGCGAGTAATGAGTGGCGAGTGGCAAGTAATGAGTGGCAAGTAATGAGTGGTGAGTAATGGGTGGCGAGTGTTGAGTGGCGAGTAATGAGTGGCGAGTGGCGAGTGGCGAGTAATGAGTGGCGAGTATTGAGTGGCGAGTGGCGAGTAATGAGTTGCGAGTGGCGAGTGGCGAGTAATGAGTGGCGAGTAATGAGTGGCGAGTAATGAGTGGCGAGTAATGAGTAATGAGTGGCAAGTAATGAGTGGCGAGTGTTGAGTGGCGAGTAATGAGTGGCGAGTAATGAGTGGCGAGTAATGAGTGGCGAGTAATGAGTGGCGAGTGGCGAGTAATGAGTGGCGAGTAATGAGTGGCGAGTGGCGAGTAATGAGTGGCGAGTGGCGAGTAATGAGTGGCGAGTAATGAGTGGCGAGTGGCAAGTAATGAGTGGCAAGTAATGAGTGGCAAGTAATGAGTGGTGAGTAATGGGTGGCGAGTGTTGAGTGGCGAGTAATGAGTGGCGAGTGGCGAGTGGCGAGTGGCGAGTAATGAGTGGCGAGTGGCGAGTAATGAGTGGCGAGTAATGAGTGGCAAGTAATGAGTGGCGAGTAATGAGTAATGAGTGGCAAGTAATGAGTGGCGAGAAATGAGTGGCAAGTGGCGAGTGGGGAGTGGCGAGTGGCGAGTAATGAGTGGTGAGTAATGGGTGGCGAGTGTTGAGTGGCGAGTAATGAGTGGCGAGTAATGAGTGGCGAGTAATGAGTGGCGAGTAATGAGTGGCGAGTGGCGAGTAATGAGTGGCGAGTAATGAGTGGCGAGTGGCGAGTAATGAGTGGCGAGTGGCGAGTAATGAGTGGCGAGTAATGAGTGGCGAGTAATGAGTGGCGAGTAATGAGTGGCGAGTGGCGAGTAATGAGTTTCAAGTGGCGAGTGGCTAGTGGCGAGTAACGAGTGGCGAGTAATGAGTGGTGAGTAATGAGTGGCGAGTAATGAGTGGCGAGTAATGAGTGGCGAGTAATGAGTGGCGAGTAAAGAGTGGCGAATGGCGAGTAATGAGTGGCGAGTGGCGAGTAATGAGTGGCCAGTAATGAGTGGCGAGTAATGAGTGGCGAGTAATGAGTGGCGAGTGGCGAGTGGGGAGTGCAAATGACGAGTAATGAGTGGTAAGTGGCGAGTAGTGAGTGGCGAGTGGCGAGTGGCGAGTAATTAGTGGCGAGTGGCAAGTGGCGAGTAATGAGTGGCGAGTGGCGAGTAATGAGTTTCGAGTGGTGAGTGGCGAGTGGCGAGTAACGAGTGGTGAGTAATGAGTGGCGAGTAATGAGTGGCGAGTAATGAGTGGCGAGTGGCGAGTAATGGGTGGCGAGTGGCGAGTAATGAGTTTCGAGTGGTGAGTGGCGAGTAATGAGTGGCGATTGGCAAGTAATGAGTGGCAAGTAATGAGTGGTGAGTAATGAGTGGCGAGTATTGAGTGGCGAGTAATGAGTGGCTAGTGGCGAGTGGCGAGTAATGAGTGGCAAGTAATGAGTGGCGAGTATTGAGTGGCGAGTGGCGAGTAATGAGTGGCGAATGGCGAGTGGCGAGTAATGAGTGGCGAGTAATGAGTGGCAAGTAATGAGTGGCGAGTAATGAGTAATGAGTGGCAAGTAATGAGTGGCGAGTGTTGAGTGGCGAGTAATGAGTGGCGAGTAATGAGTGGCGAGTAATGAGTGGCGAGTAATGAGTGGCGAGTGGCGAGTAATGAGTGGCGAGTGGCGAGTAATGAGTGGCGAGTGGCGAGTGGGGAGTGGCGAGTGGGGAGTGGCGAGTGGCGAGTAATGAGTGGTGAGTGGCGAGTAATGAGTGGCGAGTAAAGAGTGGCGAGTGGCGAGTAATGAGTGGCGAGTGGCGAGTGGCGGGTAATGAGTTTCGAGTGGCGAGTGGCGAGTGGCGAGTAATGAGTGGCGAGTAATGAGTGGCGAGTATTGAGTGGCGAGTAATGAGTGAAGAGTAATGAGTGGCGAGTAATGAGTGGCAAGTAATGAGTGGCGAGTGGCAAGTGGCGAGTAATGAGTGGCGAGTAATGAGTGGCGAGTGGCGAGTATTGAGTGGCGAGTAATGAGTGGCGAGTAATGAGTGGCGAGTAATGAGTGGCGAGTAATGAGTGGCGAGTGGCGAGTAATTAGTGGTGAGTGGCGAGTAGTGAGTGGCGAGTAATGAGTGGCGAGTAATGAGTGGCGAGTAATGAGTGGCGAGTGGCGAGTGGGGAGTGGCGAGTGGCGAGTAATGAGTGGTGAGTGGCAAGTAATGAGTAGCGAGTGGCGAGTGGTGAGTAAAGAGTGGCGAGTGGCGAGTAATGAGTGGCGAGTAATGAGTGGCGAGTAATGAGTGGCGAGTGGCGAGTAATGAGTTTCAAGTGACGAGTGGCGAGTGGCGAGTAACGAGTGGCGAGTAATGAGTGGTGAGTAATGAGTGGCGAGCAATGAGTGGCGAGTAATGAGTGGCTAGTAAAGAGTGGCGAATGGCGAGTAATGAGTGGCGAGTGGCGAGTAATGAGTGGCCAGTAATGAGTGGCGAGTAATGAGTGGCGAGTAATGAGTGGCGAGTGGCGAGTGGGGAGTGCGAATGACGAGTAATGAGTGGTGAGTGGCGAGTAGTGAGTGGCGAGTGGCGAGTGGCGAGTAATTAGTGACGAGTGGCAAGTGGCGAGTAATGAGTGGCGAGTAATGAGTGGCGAGTAATGAGTGGCGAGTGGCGATTAATGAGTTTCGAGTGGCGAGTGGCGAGTGGCGAGTAACGAGTGGAGAGTAATGAGTGGCGAGTAATGAGTGGCGAGTAATGAGTGGCGAGTAATGAGTGGCGAGTGGCGAGTAATGAGTTTCGAGTGGCGAGTGGCAAGTAATGAGTGGCGAGTGGCGAGTAATGAGTGGCGAGTAATGAGTGGCGAGTAATGAGTGGCGAGTAATGAGTGGCGAGTAATGAGTGGCGAGTAATGAGTGGCGAGTTATGAGTGGTGAGTGGCGAGTAATGAGTGGCAAGTGGCGAGTGGCGAGTAATGAGTGGCGAGTAATGAGTGGCGAGTGGCAAGTAATGAGTGGCAAGTAATGAGTGGTGAGTAATGGGTGGCGAGTGTTGAGTGACGAGTAATGAGTGGCGAGTGGCGAGTGGCGAGTAATGAGTGGCAAGTAATGAGTGGCGAGTATTGAGTGGCAAGTGGCGAGTAATGAGTGGCGAGTGGCGAGTGGCGAGTAATGAGTGGCGAGTAATGAGTGGCGAGTAATGAGTAATGAGTGGCAAGTAATGAGTGGCGAGTGTTGAGTGGCGAGGAATGAGTGGCGAGTAATGAGTGGCGAGTGAAGAGTGGCGAGTGGCGAGTAATGAGTGGCGAGTAATGAGTGGCAAGTGGCTAGTAATGAGTGGCGAGTGGCGAGTAATGAGTGGCGAGTAATGAGTGGCGAGTATTGAGTGGCGAGTAATGAGTGGCGAGTGGCGAGTGGGGAGTGGCGAGTGGCGAGTAATATGTGGTGAGTGGCGAGTAATGAGTGGCGAGTGGCGAGTGGCGAGTAAAGATTGGCAAGTGGCGAGTAATGAGTGGCGAGTAATGAGTGGCGAGTAATGAGTGGCGAGTGGCGAGTAATGAGTTTCGAGTGGCGAGTGGCAAGTGGCGAGTAATGAGTGGCGAGTAATGAGTGGCGAGTAATGTGTGGCGAGTAATGAGTGGCAAGTAATGAGTGGCGAGTAATAAGTGGAGAGTAAAGAGTGGCGAATGGCGAGTAATGAGTGGCGAGTGGCGAGTAATGAGTGGCCAGTAATGAGTGGCGAGTAATGAGTGGCGAGTAATGAGTGGCGAGTGGCGAGTGGGGAGTGGCGAGTGACAAGTAATGAGTGGTGAGTGGCGAGTAATGAGTGGCGAGTAATGAGTGGCGAGTAATGAGTGGCGAGTAATGAGTGGCGAGTGGCGAGTGGCGAGTAATGAGTGGCGAGTAATGAGTGGCGAGTAATGAGTGGCGAGTGGCGAGTAATGAGTTTCGAGTGGCGAGTGGCGAGTAATGAGTGGCGAGTAATGAGTGGCGAGTAATGAGTGGCGAGTAATGAGTGACAAGTAATGAGTGGTGAGTAATGAGTGGCGAGTGGCGAGTAATGAGTGGCGAGTGGCGAGTAATGAGTGGCGAGTAATGAGTGTCGAGTAATGAGTGGCGAGTAATGAGTGGCGAGTGGCGAGTGGGGAGTGGCGAGTGGCGAGTAATGAGTGGTGAGTGGCGAGTAATGAGTGGCGAGTGGCGAGTGGTGAGTAAAGAGTGGCGAATGGCGAGTAATGAGTGGCGAGTAATGAGTGGCGAGTGGCGAGTAATGAGTTTCAAGTGGCGAGTGGCGAGTGGCGAGTAACGAGTGGCGAGTAATGAGTGGTGAGTAATGAGTGGCGAGTAATGAGTGGCGAGTAATGAGTGGCGAGTAATGAGTGGCGAGTAAAGAGTGGCGAATGGCGAGTAATGAGTGGCGAGTGGCGAGTAATGAGTGGCCAGTAATGAGTGGCGAGTAATGAGTGGCGAGTAATGAGTGGCGAGTGGCGAGTGTGGAGTGCAAATGACGAGTAATGAGTGGTGAGTGGCGAGTAGTGAGTGGCGAGTGGTGAGTGGCGAGTAATTAGTGGCGAGTGGCAAGTGGCGAGTAATGAGTGGCGAGTAATGAGTGGCGAGTAATGAGTGGCGAGTTGCGAGTAATGAGTTTCGTGTGGTGAGTAACGAGTGGCGAGTAATGAGTGGCGAGTAATGAGTGGCGAGTAGTGAGTGGCGAGTGGCGAGTGGGGAGTGGCGAGTGGCGAGTAATGAGTGGTGAGTGGCGAGTAATGAGTGGCGAGTGGTGAGTAAAGAGTGGCGAGTGGCGAGAAATGAGTGGCGAGTAATGAGTGGCGAGTGGCGAGTAATGAGTTTCAAGTGGCGAGTGGCAAGTGGCGAGTGGCGAGTAACGAGTGGCGAGTAATGAGTGGTGAGTAATGAGTGGCGAGTAATGAGTGGCGAGTAATGAGTGGCGAGTAATGAGTTGCGAGTAAAGAGTGGCGAATGGCGAGTAATGAGTGGCGAGTGGCGAGTAATGAGTGGCCAGTAATGAGTGGCGAGTAATGAGTGGCGAGTAATGAGTGGCGAGTGGCGAGTGTGGAGTGCAAATGACGAGTAATGAGTGGTGAGTGGCGAGTAATGAGTTTCGTGTGGCGAGTGGCGAGTGGCGAGTAACGAGTGGCGAGTAATGAGTGGCGAGTAATGAGTGGCGAGTAATGAGTGGCGAGTAATGAGTGGCGAGTGGCGAGTAATGAGTTTCGAGTGGCGAGTGGCGAGTAATGAGTGGCGAGTGGCGAGTAATGAGTGGCGAGTAATGAGTGGCGAGTAATGAGTGGCGAGTAATGAGTGGCGAGTAATGAGAGGCGAGTAATGAGTGGTGAGTGGCGAGTAATGAGTGGCAAGTGGCGAGTGGCGAGTAATGAGTGGCGAGTAATGAGTGACGAGTGGCAAGTAATGAGTGGCAAGTAATGAGTGGTGAGTAATGGGTGGCGAGTGTTGAGTGGCGAGTAATGAGTGGCAAGTGGCGAGTGGCGAGTAATGAGTGGCAAGTAATGAGTGGCGAGTATTGAGTGGCAAGTGGCGAGTAATGAGTGGCGAGTGGCGAGTGGCGAGTAATGAGTGGCGAGTAATGAGTGGCGAGAAATGAGTGGCGAGTAATGAGTAATGAGTGGCAAGTAATGAGTGGCGAGTGTTGAGTGGCGAGTAATGAGTGGCGAGTAATGAGTGGCGAGTAATGAGTGGCGAGTGGCGAGTAATGAGTGGCGAGTAATGAGTGGCGAGTAATGAGTGGCGAGTAATGAGTGGCGAGTAATGAGTGGCGAGTGGCTTGTAATGAGTGGCGAGTGGCGAGTAATGAGTGGTGAGTAATGAGTGGCGAGTAATGAGTGGCGAGTAATGAGTGGCGAGTGGCGAGTGGGGAGTGGCGAGTGGCGAGTAATGAATGGTGAGTGGCGAGTAATGAGTGGCGAGTGGCGAGTGGTGAGTAAAGAGTAGCGAGTGGCGAGTAATGAGTGGCGAGTAATGAGTGGCGAGTGGCAAGTAATGAGTTTCAAGTGGCGAGTGGCGAGTGGCGAGTAACGAGTGGCGAGTAATGAGTGGTGAGTAATGAGTGGCGAGTAATGAGTGGCGAGTAATGAGTGGCGAGTAATGAGTGGCGAGTAAAGAGTGGCGAATGGCGAGTAATGAGTGGCGAGTGGCGAGTAATGAGTGGCCAGTAATGAGTGGCGAGTAATGAGTGGCGAGTAATGAGTGGCGAGTGGCGAGTGTCGAGTGCAAATGACGAGTAATGAGTGGTGAGTGGCGAGTAGTGAGTGACGAGTGGCGAGTGGCGAGTAATTAGTGGCGAGTGGCAAGTGGCGAGTGGCGAGTAGCGAGTAATGAGTGGCGAGTAATGAGTGGCGAGTGGCGAGTGGCGAGTAACGAGTGGCGAGTAATGAGTGGCGAGTAATGAGTGGCGAGTAATGAGTGGCGAGTGGCGAGTAATGATTTTCGAGTGGCGAGTGGCGAGTAATGAGTGGCGAGTGGCGAGTAATGAGTGGCGAGTAATGAGTGGCGAGTAATGAGTGGCGAGTAATGAGTAGCGAGTAATGAGTGGCGAGTAATAAGTGGTGAGTGGCGAGCAATGAGTGGCAAGTGGCGAGTGGCGAGTAATGAGTGGCGAGTAATGAGTGGCGAGTGGCAAGTAATGAGTGGCAAGTAATGAGTGGTGAGTAATGGGTGGCGAGTGTTGAGTGGCGAGTAATGAGTGGCGAGTGGCGAGTGGCGAGTAATGAGTGGCAAGTAATGAGTGGCGAGTATTGAGTGGCGAGTGGCGAGTAATGAGTGGCGAGTGGCGAGTAATGAGTGGCGAGTAATGAGTGGCACGTAATGAGTGGCGAGTAATGAGTAATGAGTGGCAAGTAATGAGTGGCGAGTGTTGAGTGGCGAGTAATGAGTGGCGAGTAATGAGTGGCGAGTAATGAGTGGCGAGTGGCGAGTAATGAGTGGCGAGTAATGAGTGGCAAGTAATGAGTGGCGAGTGGCGAGTAATGAGTGGCGAGTGGCGAGTAATGAGTGGCGAGTAATGAGTGGCGAGTAATGAGTGTCGAGTGGCGAGTAGGGAGTGGCGAGTGGCGAGTAATGAGTGGTGAGTGGCGAGTAATGAGTGGCGAGTGGCGAGTGGCGAGTAAAGAGTGGCGAGTAGCGAGTAATGAGTGGCGAGTGGCTAGTGGCGAGTAATGATTTTCGAGTGGCGAGTGGCGAGTGGTGAGTAACGAGTGGCGAGTAATGAGTGGCGAGTAATGAGTGGCGAGTATTGAGTGGCGAGTAATGAGTGGAGAGTAATGAGTGGCGAGTGACGAATAATGAGTTTCAAGTGGCGAGTGGCGAGTGGCGAGTGGCGAGTAACGAGTGGCGAGTAATGAGTGGTGAGTAATGAGTGGCGAGTAATGAGTGGCGAGTAATGAGTGGCGAGTAATGAGTGGCGAGTAAAGAGTGGCGAATGGCGAGTAATGAGTGGCGAGTGGCGAGTAATGAGTGGCCAGTAATGAGTGGCGAATAATGAGTGGCGAGTAATGAGTGGCGAGTGGCGAGTGTGGAGTGCAAATGACGAGTAATGAGTGGTGAGTGGCGAGTGGTGAGTGGCGAGTGGCGAGTGGCGAGTAATTAGTGGCGAGTGGCAAGTGGCGAGTAATGAGTGGCGAGTAATGAGTGGCGAGTAATGAGTGGCGAGTGGCGAGTAATGAGTTTCGTGTGGCGAGTGGCGAGTGGCGAGTAACGAGTGGCGAGTAATGAGTGGCGAGTAATGAGTGGCGAGTAATGAGTGGCGAGTAATGAGTGGCGAGTGGCGAGTAATGAGTTTCGAGTGGCGAGTGGCGAGTAATGAGTGGCGAGTGGCGTGTAATGAGTGGCGAGTAATGAGTGGCGAGTAATAAGTAGCGAGTAATGAGTGGCGAGTAATGAGAGGCGAGTAATGAGTGGTGAGTGGCGAGTAATGAGTGGCAAGTGGCGAGTGGCGAGTAATGAGTGGCGAGTAATGAGTGGCGAGTGGCAAGTAATGAGTGGCAAGTAATGAGTGGTGAGTAATGGGTGGCGAGTGTTGAGTGGCGAGTAATGAGTGGCAAGTGGCGAGTGGCGAGTAATGAGTGGCAAGTAAAGTAATGAGTGGCGAGTATTGAGTGGCGAGTGGCGAGTGGCGAGTGGCAAGTAATGAGTGGCGAGTAATGAGTGGCGAGTAATGAGTGGCGAGTAATGAGTAATGAGTGGCAAGTAATGAGTGGCGAGTGTTGAGTGGCGAGTAATGAGTGGCGAGTAATGAGTGGCGAGTAATGAGTGGCGAGTGGCGAGTAATGAGTGGCGAGTAATGAGTGGCGAGTGGCGAGTAATGAGTGGCGAGTAATGAGTGGCGAGTAATGAGTGGCGAGTAATGAGTGGCGAGTAATGAGTGGCGAGTAATGAGTGGCGAGTGGCGAGTAATGAGTGGCGAGTAATGAGTGGCGAGTAATGAGTGGCGAGTAATGAGTGGCGAGTGGCGTGTGGGGAGTGGCGAGTGGCGAGTAATGAGTGGTGAGTGACGAGTAATGAGTGGCGAGTGGCGAGTGGTGAGTAAAGAGTGGCGAATGGCGAGTAATGAGTGGCGAGTAATGAGTGGCGAGTGGCGAGTAATGAGTTTCAAGTGGCGAGTGGCGAGTGGCGAGTAACGAGTGGCGAGTAATGAGTGGTGAGTAATGAGTGGCGAGTAATGAGTGGCGAGTAATGAGTGGCGAGTAATGAGTGGCGAGTAAAGAGTGGCGAATGGCGAGTAATGAGTGGCGAGTGGCGAGTAATGAGTGGCCAGTAATGAGTGGCGAGTAATGAGTGGCGAGTAATGAGTGGCGAGTGGCGAGTGTGGAGTGCAAATGACGAGTAATGAGTGGTGAGTGGCGAGTAGTGAGTGGCGAGTGGCGAGTGGCGAGTAATTAGTGGCGAATAATGAGTGGCGAGTGGCGAGTAATGAGTTTCGTGTGGCGAGTGGCGAGTGGCGAGTAACGAGTGGCGAGTAATGAGTGGCGAGTAATGAGTGGCGAGTAATGAGTGGCGAGTAATGAGTGGCGAGTGGCGAGTAATGAGTTTCGAGTGGCGAGTGGCGAGTAATGAGTGGCGAGTGGCGTGTAATGAGTGGCGAGTAATGAGTGGCGAGTAATGAGTAGCGAGTAATGAGTGGCGAGTAATGAGAGGCGAGTAATGAGTGGTGAGTGGCGAGTAATGAGTGGCAAGTGGCGAGTGGCGAGTAATGAGTGGCGAGTAATGAGTGGCGAGTGGCAAGTAATGAGTGGCAAGTAATGAGTGGTGAGTAATGGGTGGCGAGTGTTGAGTGGCGTGTAATGAGTGGCGAGTGGCGAGTGGCAAGTAATGAGTGGCAAGTAATGAGTGGTGAGTATTGGGTGGCGAGTGTTGAGTGGCGAGTAATGAGTGGCAAGTGGCGAGTGGCGAGTAATGAGTGGCAAGTAAAGTAATGAGACGCGAGTATTGAGTGGCGAGTGGCGAGTAATGAGTGGCGAGTGGCGAGTGGCAAGTAATGAGTGGCGAGTAATGAGTGGCGAGTAATGAGTGGCGAGTAATGAGTAATGAGTGGCAAGTAATGAGTGGCGAGTGTTGAGTGGCGAGTAATGAGTGGCGAGTAATGAGTGGCAAGTAATGAGTGGCGAGTGGCGAGTAATGAGTGGCGAGTAATGAGTGGCGAGTAATGAGTGGCGAGTGGCGAGTAATGAGTGGCGAGTAATGAGTGGCGAGTAATGAGTGGCGAGTAATGAGTGGCGAGTAATGAGTGGCGAGTAATGAGTGGCGAGTGGCGAGTAATGAGTGGCGAGTAATGAGTGGCGAGTAATGAGTGGCGAGTAATGAGTGGCGAGTGGCGAGTGGTGAGTGGCGAGTGGCGAGTAATGAGTGGTGAGTGGTGAGTAATGAGTGGCGAGTGGCGAGTGGTGAGTAAAGAGTGGCGAATGGCGAGTAATGAGTGGCGAGTAATGAGTGGCGAGTGGCGAGTAATGAGTTTCAAGTGGCGAGTGGCGAGTTACGAGTAACGAGTGGCGAGTAATGAGTGGTGAGTAATGAGTGGCGAGTAATGAGTGGCGAGTAATGAGTGGCGAGTAATGAGTGGCGATTAAAGAGTGGCGAATGGCGAGTAATGAGTGGCGAGTGGCGAGTAATGAGTGGCCAGTAATGAGTGGCAAGTAATGAGTGGCGAGTGGCGAGTGTGGAGTGCAAATGATGAGTAATGAGTGGTGATTGGCGAGTAGTGAGTGGCGAGTGGCGAGTGGCGAGTAATTTTTGGCGAGTGGCAAGTGGCGAGTAATGAGTGGCGAATAATGAGTGGCGAGTGGCGAGTAATGAGTTTCGTGTGGCGAGTGGCGAGTGGCGAGTAACGAGTGGCGAGTAATGAGTTGAGAGTAATGAGTGGCGAGTAATGAGTGGCGAGTAATGAGTGGCGAGTGGCGAGTAATGAGTTTCGAGTGGCAAGTGGCGAGTAATGAGTGGCGAGTGGCGAGTAATGAGTGGCGAGTAATGAGTGGCGAGTAATGAGTGGCGAGTAATGAGTGGTGAGTGGCGAGTAATGAGTGGCAAGTGGCGAGTGGCGAGTAATGAGTGGCGAGTAATGAGTGGCGAGTGGCAAGTAATGAGTGGCAAGTAATGAGTGGTGAGTAATGGGTGGCGAGTGTTGAGTGGCGAGTAATGAGTGGCGAGTGGCGAGTGGCGAGTAATGAGTGGCAAGTAATGAGTGGCGAGTATTGAGTGGCGAGTGGCGAGTGATGAGTGGCGAGTGGCGAGTGGCGAGTAATGAGTGGCGAGTAATGAGTGGCAAGTAATGAGTGGCGAGTAATGAGTAATGAGTGGCAAGTAATGAGTGGCGAGTGTTGAGTGGCGAGTAATGAGTGGCGAGTAATGAGTGGCGAGTAATGAGTGGCGAGTGGCGAGTAATGAGTGGCGAGTAATGAGTGGCGAGTAATGAGTGGCGAGTGGCGAGTAATGAGTGGCGAGTGGCGAGTAATGAGTGGCGAGTAATGAGTGGCGAGTAATGAGTGGCGAGTGGCGAGTGGGGAGTGGCGAGTGGCGAGTAATGAGTGGTGAGTGGCGAGTAATGAGTGGCGAGTGGCGAGTGGCAAGTAAAGAGTGGCGAGTAGCGAGTAATGAGTGGCGAGTGGCGAGTGGCGAGTAATGAGTTTCGAGTGGCGAGTGGCGAGTAACGAGTAGCGAGTAATGAGTGGCGAGTAATGAGTGGCGAGTATTGAGTGGCGAGTGGCGAGGAATGAGTGGCGAGTGGCGAGTAATGAGTGGCAAGTAATGAGTGGCGAGTAATGAGTGGTAAGTAATGAGTGGCGAGTGGCGAGGAGTGAGTGGCGAGTGGCGAGTAATGAGTGGCGAGTAATGAGTGGCGAGTAATGAGTGGCGAGTAATGAGTGGTGAGTGGCGAGTAATGAGTGGCAAGTGGCGAGTGGCGAGTAATGAGTGGCGAGTAATGAGTGGCGAGTGGCAAGTAATGAGTGGCAAGTAATGAGTGGTGAGTAATGGGTGGCGAGTGTTGAGTGGCGAGTAATGAGTGGCGAGTGGCGAGTGGCGAGTAATGAGTGGCGAGTATTGAGTGTCGAGTGGCGAGTAATGAGTTGCGAGTGGCGAGTGGCGAGTAATGAGTGGCGAGTAATGAGTGGCGAGTAATGAGTGGCGAGTAATGAGTAATGAGTGGCAAGTAATGAGTGGCGAGTGTTGAGTGGCGAGTAATGAGTGGCGAGTAATGAGTGGCGAGTAATGAGTGGCGAGTGGCGAGTAATGAGTGGCGAGTGGCGAGTAATGAGTGGCAAGTAATGAGTGGCGAGTAATGAGTGGCGAGTAATGAGTGGCGAGTAATGAGTGGCGAGTGGTGAGTAATGAGTGGCGAGTGGCAAGTAATGAGTGGCGAGTGGCGAGTAATGAGTGGCGAGTAATGAGTGGCGAGTAATGAGTGGCGAGTGGCGAGTGGGGAGTGGCGAGTGGCGAGTAATGAGTGGTGAGTGGCGAGTAATGAGTGGCGAGTGGCAAGTGGTGAGTAAAGAGTGGCGAGTGGCGAGTAATGAGTGGCGAGTAATGAGTGGTGAGTAATGAGTGGCGAGTAAAGAGTGGCGAATGGCGAGTAATGAGTGGCGAGCGGCGAGTAATGAGTGGCCAGTAATGAGTGGCGAGTAATGAGTGGCGAGTCATGAGTGGCGAGTGGCGAGTAATGAGTTTCGAGTGGAGAGTGGCCATTCATTACTCGCCACTCGCCACTCATTACTCGCCACTCATTACTCGCCACTTATTACTCGCCACTCATTACTCGCCACACATTACTCGCCACTCATTACTTGCCACTCATTACTCGCCACTCATTACTCGCCACTCATTACTCGCCACTCAACACTCGCCACTCATTACTTGCCACTCATTACTCATTACTCGCCACTCATTACTCGCCACTCATTACTCGCCACTCATTACTCGCCACTCGCCACTCGCAACTCATTACTCGCCACTCGCCACTCAATACTCGCCACTCATTACTCGCCACTCGCCACTCGCCACTCATTACTCGCCACTCAACACTCGCCACGCATTACTCACCACTCATTACTTGCCACTCATTACTTGCCACTCGCCACTCATTACTCGCCACTCATTACTCGCCACTCGCCACTTGCCACTCATTACTCGCCACTCACCACTCATTACTCGCCACTCATTACTCGCCACTCATTACTCGCCACTCATTACTCGCCACTCATTACTCGCCACTCAATACTCGCCACTCGCCACTCATTACTCTCCACTCATTACTCGCCACTCAATACTAGCCACTCATTACTCGCCACTCATTACTCGCCACTCGTTACTCGCCACTCGCCACTCGCCACTCGAAACTCATTACCCGCCACTCGCCACTCGCCACTCATTACTCGCCACTCACCACTCATTACTCGCCACTCGCCACTCCCCACTCGCCACTCGTCACTCATTACTCGCCACTCATTACTCGCCACTCATTACTCGCCACTCGCCACTCATTACTCGCCACTCGCCACTCATTACTCGCCACTCATTACTCGCCACTCATTACTCGCCACTCATTACTCGCCACTCATTACTCGCCACTCATTACTCGCCACTCAACACTCGCCACTCATTACTTGCCACTCATTACTCATTACTCGCCACTCATTACTCGCCACTCATTACTCGCCACTCATTACTCGCCACTCGCCACTCGCAACTCATTACTCGCCACTCGCCACTCAATACTCGCCACTCATTACTCGCCACTCGCCACTCGCCACTCATTACTCGCCACTCAACACTCGCCACCCATTACTCACCACTCATTACTTGCCACTCATTACTTGCCACTCGCCACTCATTACTCGCCACTCATCACTCGCCACTCGCCACTCATTACTCGCCACTCATTATTCGCCACTCATTACTCGCCACTCGCCACTCATTACTCGCCACTCATTACTCGCCACATATTACTCGCCACTCATTACTCGCCACTCGCCACTCATTACTCGCCACTCGCCACTCATTACTCGCCACTCGCCACTCATTACTCGCTACTCGCCACTCATTACTCGCCACTCATTACTCGCCACTCATTACTCGCCACTCATTACTCGCCACTCATTACTCGCCACTCGCCACTCGCCACTCGAAACTCATTACTCGCCACTCGCCACTCATTATTCGCCACTCATTACTCGCAACTCATTACTCGCCACTCGCCACTCATTACTCGCCACTCGCCACTCGAAACTCATTACTCGCCACTCGCCACTCATTACTCGCCACTCATTACTCGCCACTCGCCACTCATTACTCGCCACTCATTACTCGCCACTCGCCACTCTTTACTCACCACTCGCCACTCGTTACTCGCCACTCACCACTCATTACTCGCCACTCGCCACTCCCTACTCGCCACTTGTCACTCATTACTCGCCACTCATTACTCGCTACTCATTACTCGCCACTCGCCACTCATTACTCGCCACTCGCCACTCATTACTCGCCACTCATTACTCGCCACTCATTACTCGCCACTCAACACTCGCCACTCATTACTTGCCACTCATTACTCATTACTCGCCACTCATTACTCGCCACTCATTACTCGCCACTCATTACTCGCCACTTGCAACTCATTACTCGCCACTCGCCACTCAATACTCGCCACTCATTACTCGCCACTCGCCACTCGCCACTCATTACTCGCCACTCAACACTCGCCACCCATTACTCACCACTCATTACTTGCCACTCATTACTTGCCACTCGCCACTCAATACTCGCCACTCATTACTCGCCACTCGCCACTTGCCACTCATTACTCGCCACTCACCACTCATTACTCGCCACTCGTTACTCGCCACTCATTACTCGCCACTCATTACTCGGCACTCATTACTCGCCACTCAATACTCGCCACTCACCACTCATTACTCTCCACTCATTACTCGCCACTCAATACTCGCCATTCATTACTCGCCACTCATTACTCGCCACTCGTTACTCGCCACTCGCCACTCGCCACTCGAAACTCATTACCCGCCACTCGCCACTCGCCACTCATTACTCGCCACTCGCCACTCTTTACTCGCCACTCGCCACTCATTACTCGCCACTCACCACTCATTACTCGCCACTCGCCACTCCCCACTCGCCACTCGCCACTCATTACTCGCCACTCATTACTCGCCACTCACCACTCATTACTCGCCACTCGCCACTCATTACTCGCCACTCATTACTCGCCACTCATTACTCGCCACTCGCCACTCATTACTTGCCACTCATTACTCGCCACTCATTACTCGCCACTCAACACTCGCCACTCATTACTTGCCACACATTACTCATTACTCGCCACTCATTACTCGCCACTCATTACTCGCCACTCATTACTCGCCACTCTTTACTCGCCACTCGCCACTCGCCACTCGAAACTCATTACTCGCCACTCGCCACTCATTACTCGCCACTCATTACTCGCCACTCATTACTCGCCACTCGCCACTCGCCACTCATTACTCGCCACTCGCCACTCGAAACTCATTACTCGCCACTCGCCACTCATTACTCGCCACTCATTACTCGCCACTCGCCACTCATTACTCACCACTCGCCACTCGAAACTCATTACTCGCCACTCGCCACTCATTACTCGCCACTTGCCACTCATTACTCGCCACTCATTACTCGCCACTCATTACTCGCCACTCATTACTCGCCACTCGTTACTCGCCACTCGCCACTCGCCACTCGAAACTCATTACTCGCCACTCGCCACTCATTACTCGCCACTCATTACTCGCCACTCATTACTCGCCACTTGCCACTCGCCACTAATTACTCGCCAATCGTCACTCGCCACTCACTACTCGCCACTCACCACTCATTACTCGTCATTTGCACTCCCCACTCGCCACTCGCCACTCATTACTCGCCACTCATTACTCGCCACTCATTACTGGCCACTCATTACTCGCCACTCGCCACTCATTACTCGCCATTCGCCACTCTTTACTCGCCACTCATTACTCGCCACTCATTACTCGCCACTCATTACTCGCCACTCATTACTCACCACTCATTACTCGCCACTCGTTACTCGCCACTCATTACTCGCCACTCGCCACTTGAAACTCATTACTCGCCACTCATTACTCACCACTCATTACTCGCCACTCATTACTCGCCACTCGCCACTCTTTACTCACCACTCGCCACTCGTTACTCGCCACTCACCACTCATTACTCGCCACTCGCCACTCCCTACTCGCCACTTGCCACTCATTACTTGCCACTCATTACTCGCCACTCATTACTCGCCACTCGCCACTCGCCACTCGCCACTCATTACTCGCCACTCGCCACTCATTACTCGCCACTCATTACTCGCCACTCAACACTCGCCACTCATTACTTGCCACTCATTACTCATTACTCGCCACTCATTACTCGCCACTCATTACTCGCCACTCATTACTCGCCACTCGCAACTCATTACTCGCCACTCGCCACTCAATACTCGCCACTCATTACTCGCCACTCGCCACTCGCCACTTGCCACTCATTACTCGCCACTCAACACTCGCCACCCATTACTCACCACTCATTACTTGCCACTCATTACTTGCCACTCGCCACTCATTACTCGCCACTCATTACTTGCCACTCGCCACTTGCCACTCATTACTCGCCACTCACCACTCATTACTCGCCACTCATTACTCGCCACTCATTACTCGCCACTCATTACTCGCCACTCGCCACTCGCAACTCATTACTCGCCACTCGCCACTCAATACTCGCCACTCATTACTCGCCACTCGCCACTCGCCACTCATTACTCGCCACTCAACACTCGCCACTCATTACTCACCACTCATTACTTGCCACTCATTACTTGCCACTCGCCACTCATTACTCGCCACTCATTACTCGCCACTCGCCACTTGCCACTCATTACTCGCCACTCATTACTCGCCACTCGCCACTCGCCAGTCATTACTCGCCACTCGCCACTCGAAACTCATTACTCGCCACTCGCCACTCATTACTCGCCACTCATTACTTGCCACTCGCCACTCATTACTTGCCACTCGCCACTCGAAACTCATTACTCGCCACTCGCCACTCATTACTCGCCACTTGCCACTCATTACTCGCCACTCATTACTCGCCACTCATTACTCGCCACTCATTACTCGCCACTCGTTACTCGCCACTCGCCACTCGCCACTCGAAACTCATTACTCGCCACTCGCCACTCATTACTCGCCACTCATTACTCGCCACTCATTACTCGCCACTTGCCACTCGCCACTAATTACTCGCCAATCGCCACTCGCCACTCACTACTCGCCACTCACTACTCATTACTCGTCATTTGCACTCCCCACTCGCCACTCGCCACTCATTACTCGCCACTCATTACTCGCCACTCATTACTGGCCACTCATTACTCGCCACTCGCCACTCATTACTCGCCATTTGCCACTCTTTACTCGCCACTCATTACTCGCCACTCATTACTCGCCACTCATTACTCGTCACTCATTACTCACCACTCATTACTCGCCACTCGTTACTCGCCACTCGCCACTTGAAACTCATTACTCGCCACTCGCCACTCATTACTCGCCACTCATTACTCGCCACTCATTACTCGCCACTCGCCACTCTTTACTCACCACTCGCCACTCGTTACTCGCCACTCACCACTCATTACTCGCCACTTGCCACTCCCTACTCGCCACTTGCCACTCATTACTCGCCACTCATTACTCGCCACTCATTACTCGCCACTCGCCACTCATTACTCACCACTCGCCACTCATTACTCGCCACTCATTACTCGCCACTCAACACTCGCCACTCATTACTTGCCACTCATTACTCATTACTCGCCACTCATTACTCGCCACTCATTACTCGCCACTCATTACTCGCCACTCGCAACTCATTACTCGCCACTCGCCACTCAATACTCGCCACTCATTACTCGCCACTCGCCACTCGCCACTCATTACTCGCCACTCAACACTCGCCACCCATTACTCACCACTCATTACTTGCCACTCATTACTTGCCACTCGCCACTCATTACTCGCCACTCATTACTCGCCACTCGCCACTTGCCACTCATTACTCGCCACTCGCCACTCATTACTCGCCACTCATTACTCGCCACTCATTACTCGCCACTTATTACTCGCCACTCATTACTCGCCACTCATTACTCGCCACTCAATACTCGCCACTCATTACTTGCCACTCAGTACTCATTACTCGCCACTCATTACTCGCCACTCATTACTCGCCACTCATTACTCGCCACTCGCCACTCGCAACTCATTACTCGCCACTCGCCACTCAATACTCGCCACTCATTACTCGCCACTCGCCACTCGCCACTCATTACTCGCCACTCAACACTCGCCACCCATTACTCACCACTCATTACTTGCCACTCATTACTTGCCACTCGCCACTCATTACTCGCCACTCATTACTCGCCACTCGCCACTTGCCACTCATTACTCGCTACTCACCACTCATTACTCGCCACTCATTACTCGCCACTCATTACTCGCCACTCATTACTCGCCATTCATTACTCGCCACTCATTACTCGCCACTCAATACTCGCCACTCGCCACTCATTACTCTCCATTCATTACTCGCCACTCATTACTCGCCACTCGTTACTCGCCACTCGCCACTCGCCACTCGAAACTCATTACCCGCCACTCGCCACTCGCCACTCATTACTCGCCACTCGCCACTCTTTACTCGCCACTCGCCACTTGCCACTCATTACTCGCCACTCACCACTCATTACTCGCCACTCGCCACTCCCCACTCGCCACTCGCCACTCATTACTCGCCACTCATTACTCGCCACTCGCCACTCATTACTCGCCACTCGCCACTCATTACTCGCCACTCATTACTCGCCACTCATTACTCGCCACTCGCCACTCATTACTCGCCACTCATTACTCGCCACTCATTACTCGCCACTCAACACTCGCCACTCATTACTTGCCACTCATTACTCATTACTCGCCACTCATTACTCGCCACTCATTACTCGCCACTCAATACTCGCCACTCATTACTTGCTACTCATTACTCGCCACTCGCCACTCGCCACTCATTACTCGCCACTCAACACTCGCCACCCATTACTCACCACTCATTACTTGCCACTCATTACTTGCCACTCGCCACTCATTACTCGCCACTCATTACTCGCCACTCACCACTTGCCACTCATTACTCGCCACTCATTACTCGCCACTCATTACTCACCACTCATTACTCGCCACTCATTACTCGCCACTCGCCACTCATTACTCGCCACTCGCCACTCGAAACTCATTACTCGCCACTCGCCACTCATTACTCGCCACTTGCCACTCATTACTCGCCACTCATTACTCGCCACTCATTACTCGCCACTCGTTACTCGCCACTCGCCACTCGCCACTCGAAACTCATTACTCGCCACTCGCCACTCATTACTCGCCACTCATTACTCGCCACTTGCCACTCGCCACTAATTACTCGCCACTCGCCACTCGCCACTCACTACTCGCCACTCACCACTCATTACTCATCATTTGCACTCCCCACTCGCCACTCGCCACTCAATACTCGCCACTCATTACTCGCCACTCATTACTGGCCAATCATTACTCGCCACTCGCCACTCATTACTCGCCACTCATTACTCGCCACTCATTACTCGCCACTCATTACTCGCCACTCATTACTCACCACTCATTACTCGCCACTCGTTACTCGCCACTCACCACTCGCCACTTGAAACTCATTACTCGCCACTCGCCACTCATTACTCGCCACTCATTACTCGCCACTCATTACTCGCCACTCGCCACTCTTTACTCACCACTCGCCACTCGTTACTCGCCACTCACCACTCATTACTCGCCACTCGCCACTCCCCACTCGCCACTTGCCACTCATTACTCGCCACTCATTACTCGCCACTCATTACTCGCCACTCGCCACTCTTTACTCGCCACTCATTACTCGCCACTCATTACTCGCCACTCAACACTCGCCACTCATTACTTGCCACTCATTACTCATTACTCGCCACTCATTACTCGCCACTCATTACTCGCCACTCGCCACTCATTACTCACCACTCGCTACTCAATACTTGCCACTCATTACTTGCCACTCATTACTCGCCACTCGCCACTCGCCACTCATTACTCACCACTCAACACTCGCCACCCATTACTCACCACTCATTACTTGCCACTCATTACTTGCCACTCGCCACTCATTACTCGCTACTCATTACTCGCCACTCGCCACTCATTACTCACCACTCATTACTTGTCACTCATTACTCGCCACTCATTACTCGCCACTCATTACTCGCCACTCATCACTCGCCACTCATTACTCGCCACTCGCCACTCATTACTCGCCACTCGCCACTCGAAACTCATTACTCGCCACTCGCCACTCATTACTCGCCACTCATTACTCGCCACTCGTTACTCGCCACTCGCCACTCGAAACTCATTACTCGCCACTCGCCACTAATTACTCGCCACTCATTACTCGCCACTCATTACTCCCCACTCGCCACTAATTATCGCCACTCGCCACTCGCCACTCATTACTCATCACTCGCCACTCCCCACTCGCCACTCGCCACTCATTACTCGCCACTCATTACTCGCCACTCATTACTGGCCACTCATTACTCGCCACTCGCCACTCATTACTCGCCATTCGCCACTCTTTACTCGCCCCTCATTACTTGCCACTCATTACTTGCCACTCATTACTCGCCACTCATTACTTGCCACTCATTACTCACCACTCATTACTCGCCACTCATTACTCGCCACTCATTACTTGCCACTCATTACTCGCCACTCATTACTCACCACTCATTACTTGCCACTCATTACTCGCCACTCGCCACTCATTACTCACCACTCATTACTCGCCACTCACCACTCATTACTCGCCACTCGCCACTCGCCAATCATTACTCGCCACTTGCCACTCATTACTCACCACTCACCACTCATTTCTCGTCACTCATTACTCGCCACTTGCCACTCGCCACTCATTACTCGCCACTCGCCACTCATTACTCGCCACTCATTACTCGCCACTCGCCACTTGCCACTCATTACTCGCCACTCATTACTCGCCACTTGCCACTCGCCACTCATTACTCGCCACTCATTACTCGCCACTTGCCACTTGCCACTCATTACTCGCCACTCATTACTCGCCACTCATTACTCGCTACTCATTACTTGCCACTCGCCACTCATTACTCGCCACTCGCCACTCATTACTCGCCACTCACCACTCATTACTCGCCACTCGCCACTCATTACTCGCCACTCATTACTCCCACTCATTACTTGCCACTCATTACTCATTACTCGCCACTCATTACTCGCCACTCATTACTCGCCACTCGCCACTCATTACTCGCCACTCGCCACTCATTACTCGCCACTCATTACTCGCCACTCATTACTCGCCACTCGCCACTCATTACTCGCCACTCATTACTTGCCATTCAACACTTGCCACTCGCCACTCATTACTCGCCACTCGCCACTCGCCACTCATTACTCGCCACTCATTACTCGCCAAACGCCACTCATTACTCGCCACTCATTACTCGCCACTCGCCATTCATTATTCGCCACTCATTACTTGCCACTTGCCACTCATTACTCGCCACTCATTACTCACCACTCGCCACTCATTACTCGCCACTCGCCACTCATTACTCGCCACTCATTACTCACCACTCGCCACTCATTACTCGCCACTCGCCACTCATTACTCGCCACTCATTATTCGCCACTGAACACTCGCCACTCATTCCTCGCCACTCGCCACTCAAC
>JAWZYT010004354.1:32500-52250 GCA_034508575.1 Petrolisthes manimaculis
TCTCCAGATGAGCGAAAAAAAAAAAATATATATATTGGTCAGAATTCCCTATAATTTTATGTGGACTTTCCCCTTACATATGGCAACACTGTCTAAGTCCAAAATCCCCAGATCTCTGCTAGAAATGAGGAAATTCGTAGCCTGAAATTTCACTATGTAAATTTCTGAGATGAAAAAAATTCACCCTAAAAAAATGTTTTATTTAATATGGAAACTGACGTTACCAATTCTGGTCCTATATGCATATATCACGTGTAAAATGTTTCATTGACATAACGTAGAAACTCTTGGAGCTTTTCGCCACTGAAGGGGAAAAAAGAAAGTATTGAGAAATCACGACTTTGTGATTTTGCATATTTGGGAAATCTAGGCTAGTTTCCCCTGTTATCTTTTCGTCTTCTATTATACCTAGAGTATAGAAAACAGAACTGGGTAGGGAGAAACAAAACTATTTGCATATAAGCCAGACATTAGGAAGCCTTTTCAAAGTAGGTAATATAGTTTGTTTTAATTGGAAAACGTTTATTGTAACATTCATATATATTTTATATGAAAAAGATTGAAATTATCATTAGTATTTTCTAGATTAAGTAATTCTTCTCATTGGTAAATAGATTATGATTATTAATATTGAATGATATGAAATTAAGTTTATGTTTGGCATTAAATCTATAGATAGTAGTAGTAGTAGTAGTAGTAGTAGTAGTAGTAGTATAGTAGTAGTAATAGTATAGTAGTAGTAATAGTATAGTAGTAGTAGTAGTAGTAGTAGTAGTAGTAGTAGTAGTAGTAGTAGTAGTAGTAGTAGTAGTAGTAGTAGTAGTAGTAGTAGTAGTAGTAGTAGTAGTAGTAGTAGTAGTAGTAGTAGTAGTAGTAATAGTAGTAGTAATAGTATAGTAGTAGTAATAGTAGTAGTAGTAGTAGTAGTACTAGTAGTAGTAGTAGTAGTAGTATTAGTATTAGTATTAGTATTAGTAGTAGTAGTAGTAGTAGTAGTAGTAGTAGTAGGGGAGAGAGAGAGAGAGAGAGAGAGAGAGAGAGAGAGAGAGAGAGAGAGAGAGTTACCATGGCATCACAAGTCATCATAAAATACATATATGAATGAGTGTGTGTCAATCACCTGCCTGGACACAAACAGTAGCCTATACACCTGTACAGTTATAAGATGATAACCACCGTCTATGTGAACTCCTTGCAGGCTATACTACACCATTAACTTCCCGAGGTCAACCCTGGACGAGGCTGGGTGGATAAGGATGATACAAGACCTGGGGAGAAGGGGTATCAGGAACATAGTGGACATGTTGGTGCCTGACACGTCCATAACAAGCCATCAGGAAGACCAAATCAAACCCATCTGCCGTAACACTTTGGGGACAGGTTTTAACAGGTGAGTCTCCCTTCCTCCTACAATATTTTAGTTCCCCCCCCCCCCCCACACACATACACTGTCCCCTCTCTCCACTACTATACATACATACAGTATACTATACATCTCCCTCTCTCCCTCCTCTTTCACATCACATATATATACAGTATACTCATATATATAATAGCCCCCCCCCCCCCCCCACACACACACACACTGTCCCCTCTCTCCACTACTATACATACATACAGTATACTATACATCTCCCTCTCTCCCTCGTCTTTCACATCCCATATATATACAGTATACTCATATATATAATAGCCACCTCCCCACACACACACACACACTGTCTCCTCTCTCCACTACTATACATACATACAGTATACTATACATCTCCCTCTCTCCCTCGTCTTTCACATCACATATATATACAGTATACTCATATATATAATAGCCCCCCCCCCCCCACACACACACACACTGTCCCCTCTCTCCACTACTATACATACATACAGTATACTATACATCTCCCTCTCTCCCTCGTCTTTCACATCCCATATATATACAGTATACTCATATATATAATAGCCACCTCACATCATTTTGGGTTGGGTTGCAGAACAATAAATTCAACATTACTTTATTACATTATTTATTTTATACTTTTTCTCAATTTCCAGAGATGATTTCAACGCCTTCAAGAAATAGTTGATCTCTGTGATGGTAAATGTTCAGTTGATCAACCAGACATCGGATTACATGAACTCAATCCACCTAATTCCATAATGGTCTATCTTGTATCTCTCTCTCTCTCTCTCTCTCTCTCTCTCTCTCTCTTATATATAAATAATATTACTTGCATATTTAAAAAACTTTAAGGTGGTACAGGGGTAGGGGGACAGGCTGGGGGGGGGGGGGGTAGAAAGCCTGTCCCCTATTCCCACACCCCACTAACAGCCCCCCTCAAACCTGTCCACCTATTCCTGCACCCCCTAACCCCCCTAAGCCTGTCCCTCTATTCCTGCACCCCCCTAACAGGATTGGGGTGGGTTAGGGGGTGCAGGAATAGGGGGACAGGCTTTCTACCCCCCCTCCCCCCCAACCTGTCCCCTTCTCCCGCACCCCCCCCCCGACCCCCACACCCCACTAAACATATAGCTGCCTATAATTTAACACTTTATTAACACTAACTTCTATTATTATTTAAGACCTTTATAAAACATGCAATTATATTCTTTATAATATTAAAAAATGATTAATTATATATTATTATATATTAATTATATATTATTATATATTAATTATATATTTTTATATATTAATTATATATTATTATGTATTAATTATATATTATTATGTATTAATTATATATTATTATATATTATTATATATTGTTATATATTAATTATATATTATTATATATTAATTATATATTATTAATTATTAAAAAAAAAACATATTCTCAATATATTCCTTTTAAAAACATTAAAAGAAAAACTATTCTTCTTAATTATTAATGTAAGTCGATGTGTGTTCTGTAATAGTGTGTTCTCAGTTTGATCAATTATTATCTTATACTAATATTATTGTATTAATATTATAAGTTGCATCCTTATTTACAATAATTCTATTAGAGAATTATCACAATATTAATAATAATAATTACTAATAGTCAATCATAACTCCATAATAATGTTATTGTATTTAATATTATTGCATTAATTATTATTTACAATATTACTATTTGATAATTATTACAACATTAATTATTATTATTATTTTTAATAATAACAATTATTAATCAATTATAATTCTATTATAATGTTATTGTATTAATATTATCACTTTGCTTACTATTTATGTTAATTACTATTATTGTTATTATTACTACTACTAATATTATTATTATTAACATACAGTATATGTGTAATTTTCGTGGTTTGTACCATAAATTAAGTTCTACATTTAAGTTTGCAGTACTGCCCAAAAAGCTTCCAGCTTTAAATGGACTTCCTGCCCTTCCTTTACTTCCCATTATCTCTCATACACATGCCAGCATTAACTTGTCATATATACAGGACACCAACCAAGCCTATACCCATCACTCTCTCATACACATGCCAGCATTAACTTGTCATATATACAGGACACCAACCAAGCCTATACCCATCACTCTCTCATACACATGCCAGCATTAACTTGTCATATATACAGGACACCAACCAAGCCTATACCCATCACTCTCTCATACACATGCCAGCATTAACTTGTCATATATACAGGACACCAACCAAGCCTATACCCATCACTCTCTCATACACATGCCAGCATTAACTTGTCATATATACAGGACACCAACCAAGCCTATACCCATCACTCTCTCATACACATGCCAGCATTAACTTGTCATATATACAGGACACCAACCAAGCCTATACCCATCACTCTCTCATACACATGCCAGCATTAACTTGTCATATATACAGGACACCAACCAAGCCTATACCCATCACTCTCTCATACACATGCCAGCATTAACTTGTCATATATACAGGACACCAACCAAGCCTATACCCATCACTCTCTCATACACATGCCAGCATTAACTTGTCATATATACAGGACACCAACCAAGCCTATACCCATCACTCTCTCATACACATGCCAGCATTAACTTGTCATATATACAGGACACCAACCAAGCCTATACCCATCACTCTCTCATACACATGCCAGCATTAACTTGTCATATATACAGGACACCAACCAAGCCTATACCCATCACTCTCTCATACACATGCCAGCATTAACTTGTCATATATACAGGACACCAACCAAGCCTATACCCATCACTCTCTCATACACATGCCAGCATTAACTTGTCATATATACAGGACACCAACCAAGCCTATACCCATCACTCTCTCCTTTATTAGCCAGCAGCCACCTCAACATTAGTGTTTCTCTCCCCTTGCCTTGCCTTGCCTTGCCTTGCCTTGCTACCATACACACACACCAAGCCACCATGAACCCAGACACTGTGTCCTATACTACTACCAAGAACCAATACATGGTGCCCTACATCACTACCTACTACTACTACACACACCTACATCACTACCTACTACTACTACTACACACCTACATCACTACCTACTACTACACACACCTACATCACTACCTACTACTACTACTACACACCTACATCACTACCTACTACTACACACACCTACATCACTACCTACTACTACTACTACACACCTACATCACTACCTACTACTACACACACCTACATCACTACCTACTACTACTACTACACACCTACATCACTACCTACTACTACTACACACCTACATCACTACCTACTACTACTACTACACACCTACATCACTACCTACTACTACACACACCTACATCACTACCTACTACTACTACTACACACCTACATCACTACCTACTACTACTACTACACACCTACATCACTACCTACTACTACTACTACACACCTACATCACTACCTACTACTACACACACCTACATCACTACCTACTACTACTACTACACACCTACATCACTACCTACTACTACACACACCTACATCACTACCTACTACTACTACTACACACACCTACATCACTACCTACTACTACTACACACACCTACATCACTACCTACTACTACTACACACACCTACATCACTACCTACTACTACTACTACACACCTACATCACTACCTACTACTACTACTACACACCTACATCACTACCTACTACTACTACTACACACCTACATCACTACCTACTACTACTACTACACACCTACATCACTACCTACTACTACACACACCTACATCACTACCTACTACTACTACACACACCTACATCACTACCTACTACTACTACTACACACCTACATCACTACCTACTACTACACACACCTACATCACTACCTACTACTACTACTACACACCTACATCACTACCTACTACTACACACACCTACATCACTACCTACTACTACTACTACACACCTACATCACTACCTACTACTACTACTACACACCTACATCACTACCTACTACTACTACTACTACACACCTACATCACTACCTACTACTACTACTACTACACACCTACATCACTACCTACTACTACTACACACACCTACATCACTACCTACTACTACACACACCTACATCACTACCTACTACTACTACTACACACCTACATCACTACCTACTACTACTACTACACACACCTACATCACTACCTACTACTACTACTACACACCTACATCACTACCTACTACTACACACACCTACATCACTACCTACTACTACTACTACACACCTACATCACTACCTACTACTACTACTACACACCTACATCACTACCTACTACTACTACTACACACCTACATCACTACCTACTACTACTACTACACACCTACATCACTACCTACTACTACTACTACACACCTACATCACTACCTACTACTACTACTACACACCTACATCACTACCTACTACTACTACTACACACCTACATCACTACCTACTACTACTACTACACACCTACATCACTACCTACTACTACTACACACAGAGCTTCACTTCTTCAGACAAGTGTGAAGACTGATGCACATCTACAGTGTTTGGTTCCACTACTGTATCTTATATTACTGTTGTGTTCTATATTAAATAAACTATACTTAGTATTCGAGTCTGATGTTCACCTTCAGTAGTAATAAGTCATCACAGCTCTAATAGAGTCACATGTAGTTTATAATCCATGAATATAGTTTGAAATTAATAGAAACAAAACTTTTACAGTCCATTTCTTTTCATTTTCCAGTGAGGTAGACTTGTATCGGAATTGTCATCAGTTAAATTTATTTATTTATTTATTTTCAAAGGTTTATAACATATAGAAAAGGTAAGACTACGTTAACATAGTTGAAAATTAACTCACTGTAGTATACACACACTGACCAATGATATACTGGTAAGGTTCTCTAGAAAAGTAATTAAGGCTACTTGTTGGCAACATCTTTGACTACTTAGGGGTTACTTACGCCCGTAGTTTAAAACAAATTGAGGATCCTTACTGGAGCTCTATGAATTCTCCAAACTACTCCAGGCAACTGATTCCCTATTAGAAACACTGAAGCTTTCTGTGGCCTGGATTATTTGGAGGGTTCTTAGAGCTCCAGTAAGGGCCCTCAATTTTTTTTAATACTACGGGCCTTATACAGGGAGAATGCCATCACCAAGTGTAATTAGGGCTGTAATATGTACAGTTGGCTCCACTTCCGCGTTTCTCCCCTCTCGTTGCCAATGTTGGGCCAGTCAGAAATTCGAATCCTGATCCACAAGTTGAAAAATTCGAAATATTCATATCCTTTGAGTGAAAGTATGAATATTTCGAATATTTTAACTTGTGAATCGGGATTCGAATTTCTGACTGGCCCAACATTGGCAACGACAGGGGAGAAACACGGGAGTGGAGCCAACTGTATGTGTGTGAAGGGTTTTGAGATATGTAATATAAGATTATTTTAGGCTTGATTCCACAGTGGTATTGGTTTGTTAGCTTCCCAACCCACCACACTTGTAAGGCTTCAATATTTTCCAAAAGCTGAGTATCCACATTCTCAAAAATTATGAAATAGTTTGATAATGATGATCACTGTTTTATTTATTCACCAAATTCATTAAATAATTCACCTATAAGTTATTAACAAGGCTAATATTCTTTCGTTCGTGTGCTTACAAACCAATATGAAAGACTGTGGAATCTACCCTAAGTATTGCTTGTACGAAAAACAAAGCAAAAAATGGCAGGAAGGAAGGAAGGTCTAGCATTGACATAAAAATCATTAAATGAAATAAAAATGCTATACAAGTATTATATATATATATATATATATATATATATATATATATATATATATATATATATATATATATATATATATATATATATATATATATATATATATATATATATATATATATATATATATATATACTACATGATTTACTGAGGCTGTGTTCAAAGAATATTACTTGATACATTTAATCATCTTATAATGAGGGAATACTTTACACTAAACTACTACATAAGTCATTTGGCTATTAAATAAAACAGAGATTTGTGAGAAAATATATGAACAGACACCAAGAGTAAGCCAGCCAGCCAACCAGCCAGTCAACCAGTCAGCCAGCCATTCACCCAGCCAACCAGTCAACCAGTCAGCCAGCCATTTACCCAGCCAACCAGTCAGCCAGTCAGCCAGCCAGCCAGCCAACCAGCCAGTCAACCAAGCAGTCAGCCAGCCATTTACCCAGCCAACCAGTCAGCCAGTCAGCCAGCCAACCAGCCAGTCAACCAAGCAGTCAGCCAGCCATTCACCCAGCCAACCAGTCAACCAGTCAGCCAGCCATTTACCCAGCCAACCAGTCAGCCAGTCAGCCAGCCAGCCAGCCAACCAGCCAGTCAACCAAGCAGTCAGCCAGCCATTCACCCAGCCAACCAGTCAGCCAGTCAGGCAGCCAGGCAGTCAACCAGCCAGCCAGTCAGTCAGTCAGTCAGCCAGCTACATGAACCACTATCACAATTGGTACTCTTCTCTCAAACCTTTGCCTCTAACTCTACACTGGACGATTCCGGCTCTGTTCCTCCAACTCCACCCCCCTCTGACTTACTTATGCCTGCCATTAGAATCTCTTCAAAGGTAGTATGTTCTGCCCTCTCTGGCCTTAACACTCGGAAGGCGTACGGACCTGATGGGATTCCTCCTGTTGTTCTCAAGAACTGTGCTTCCGTGCTGACACCCTGCCTAGGCAAACTGTTCCGTCTATGTCTATCATTTAACACTTTTCCTTCTTGCTGGAAGTTTGCTCTGATCCAACCTGTTCCGAAAAAAAGAGACCGTTCCCAGCCCTCCAACTATCGCCCTATTGCTCTGACCTCATGTCTATCTAAAGTCTTCGAATCTATTCTTAACCTCAAAATTCATAAGCACCTTATTTGTCATGACCTTCTTTCAGATCGCCAGTATGGTTTCCGTCAGGGACGTTCTACTGGCGATCTTCTATCCCTCCTCTCTGATTCATGGTCATCCTCCTTTCGGAACTTTGGCGAAACTTTTACAGTTGCCCTCGACATATCCAAAGCTTTTGATAGAGTCTGGCACAAAGCTTTAATCTCCAAACTGCCCTCATTCGGTTTTTATCCCTCTCTCTGCACCTTTATCTCTGATTTCCTTTCTGACCGTTCTATAGCTGCTGTTGTAGACGGTCACTGTTCTTCTTCCAAGGCTATCAATAGTGGTGTTCCTCAGGGTTCTATTCTATCACCCACCCTCTTTCTTTTGTTCATTAATGACCTTCTTAACTGTACCTCTTCCCCTATCCACTCCTATGCTGATGATTCCACCCTACACTACTCCACTCATTTTGACAACCGTCCATCCCAGCAGCTCCTCTCCACATCACGTGATGATGCAGTAGCACGCCTGACTTCTGATCTTTCCCTCATCTCTAACTGGGGCAGAGAGAACCTTGTTGTTTTCAATGCCTCAAAAACACAGTTCCTTCATCTTTCAACTCGTACTAATCTTCCTGATGTCTATCCCCTCTCCTTTAACGATACACAACTTGACCTTTCCTCTTCTCTTAATATTCTTGGAGTCTCTTTCTCTCATAATCTCTCCTGGAGAGATCACATTACCTCTCTGACTAAAATCGCCTCAAAGAAGTTAGGTGTGCTGCGCAGATTCCGTGAATACTTCACCCCCACACAGTTACTGTCTCTGTACAGGGGTCTCATCCGCCCCTGTATGGAGTATGGTTCTCATGTGTGGGGGGGATCAACCTTCACAACACTACTGGACAAGGTGGAATCAAAGGCCTTTCGTCTCATCAACTCTCCTCCTCTTACTGATTCACTACAACCTCTCTCTCTTCGCCGCAGTGTTGCATCACTTTCTCTCTTCTATCGCTATTACACTGGACATTGCTCTTCTGAACTCTCTCAATGTATGCTTCCTCCCCTCAGGAGAACATGCAACACTCGTCAAGCCTCTCGTTCTCACCCCTTTTCTGTCCAACTCCCTCATGCAAGAGTTAACCGGTACTCTCAGTCTTTCATATACACAACTGGTCAACTCTGGAACACTCTACCTTCATCCAACTTTCTAAAATAGTTCAGGTTTAGTAAAAGTTTCTACCGCCTATCGTCGAAGTTTAATTATATAACTTTTTCATCGTTACATCATTAGCAGTGATAGGGAAAGAAATAATTACCAAACTCTCACTCTCGATTTTGTTTGTGTAATAATCTATAGGGAACAATCGCCCTATTTCACTTACTCGTAGAATATATGATTTTGTATTAGTTGTAGGAAACTTCGGGAAACAGTCACCAGATTTCATTTACTCGTAGAAATTGTAAACAAAATGTTTGATTATATCAGACAGTGGGAGATTTGGCTTGCCTATCAACGTTTTGTTTTCACCAGCACCCAACTGGTCTGGAGATGTTGTGGTCTGTGTCTTATATGAATGTTTGTCTCACGGTATGACTTTCTTTGGTTCAATTCGTTTTCTAATGCTCTCTCTCTCTCTCTCAAGTTTTCCTCTTTTCTTCCTCCCACTCCTCCTCTTCCTCTCCCGCTTCCCCTCTTCCTCCCACTCTTTCTCTCCCACTTCCCATCTTCCTCCCATTCTTCCTCTCCAATATCCCCTCTTCCTCCCACTCATCCTCTTCCTCCCACTCATCCTCTTCTTCCCACTCTCCTCCTCTCTAATTTCCCCTTTTCCTCCCACTCTTCCTCTTCCTCCCACTCACTCTCTTCACCCCTGACTTTTATATTCTTAAACAAATCCCCAAGAAAACACCACAGCAAGAAAATAGCAGCAGGGTCAACTGAGGAAATGTGTCTGTCTTTTTAACTTTTGCTCGCCCACAAACTTTTGCCCCTCCCGGTAATTTGGTTCAGAGCATAAAAGAAAAGCTATAACCGAATTAATAAACTCGGAAGAAGGGAAAAACATATCTATTGGGATTCTATCTATACCCCACATGGAAACAGTTTATTATAGTATCCATCATTTATTGTTGTAGATTCTGTGTAGAGCTTGATAATTTTGTAATCTTAGTCAATAGGTGTTAGATAAAATATTTTCGTATGTTTGCTTCAAGCTGCAATAATCAAGGCTGAGTGGAATGTTGCTAGATACCACATTGTACTTGAGAGACTGTTACGAAACATGTAGGAAGTACAGTTGCCCAAGGAAAGGCTGCAACCAAATTTGCTGGTGTGTGGCGATATCTGGCAGGTGCTCCAAAGTAAACACTCGTATTTTATCAATGGATCACTCAGAACCTATAGTTGTAAAGATTAATGTAATTAGTTGAAGCCAATAACATCCATCCATACAAAAGGTTATAGGTTTTGAGTGATCCATTGATAAAATACGGGTATTTACTTTGGAGCACCTGCCAGATATTGCCACACATCAGCAAATTTGGATGCAGTCTTTCCTTGGGCAACTGTACCTGTTAGCCTGATAATGATGATACACACAATAAAAGTAAACAATGAAGCAGCAGGAGATTTTATAGTTCTGTAAATAATCAGCTCATGACGCTGTGGGAATAAACAAGCTATTTTTCAGTATATCCATGCATCGCCTAATGTCTCAAAATGCTTCACATGAGAATTGCTCCAATATGAGTGTGGGTCCGTCCTTTCGTCCGTCCTTCCTTTACTGTATGATCCGTGTTCTTAGTACCTTATAATTATGTATTCTATCCATCATGTCTTATATTCATGTGTGTGTTTTGTGTTCCGTACGATGTGTATTCCTTGGGTCCAGTTTGGTGTTGTGTGTGTTATACTGAATGTCCTGAGGTACCTTGCAATCTTCACACACACACACACACACACACACAGAGGAGTATAATTTCTGAATCCTGTTTTTTTTTTCTTTCTTATGCTACGCTCGGATCCTTCCCTGTCACAACACTCCCACTGCCACCTCTCATTTACCTAAGAGAGAGAGAGACAGACAGACAGACACAGAGAGACAGAGAGACAGAGAGAGTTTTAGTGTTAGTGATAGCGTTGTGTTTTTGAGTGTGGAAGTGAGTGAATGAGAGAGAGATAAAATGTGTGTGTGTGTGTGTGTAAAGAGGGAAAGGAGAGCGAGAGATAAAAAAAGGAAATATTATGGAGGGAGGGGGACTGTACACTGTAGTGGACTGTAGCCATCGTGGTCAGTAAGGTTGGTTGTGGTCATTAGGGATATAAGGGAATAACGAGGGGAATATAATAAACGTAGGGCATAGGAGAGGGAGGAAAGGGAGAGTTTGGAGAGAGAAAGAAAGTAGGAGAAAACAAAAGTAAATTAAAAAAGGACAAAATATATTCGAGTAGCTGCGTACGAGAAGTCAACAAGCCCCCCCCCCCCCCACCGAAATTGTGCTAATAATAAAAATAAACTATACAAATCCTCTTCTACCTTCTAAACAACAGCTAGTCATTTTATGTGAATCTCTATTGGATAGCCATTGAGAACTGTGGTTATTATATTATGTATGAATAACATTGATATACATTATGACCCATTGTCTAAACATCCCTGTTATAATCTGATCACGAAATGGCAACCAGTGAGCGATGCCAGGCTGCCAGCCCGGCTGGACCAGTCCAAGCTCTCGTACTGCATTTTTAAAATGTCTCAAGAATTTATGTTTTTAACTATGTGTCTCACTGTAAGTTAAGAGAAGTTTTATTACTTCAATATTTCTTAGTAAAATTATGATAATACATGGAATAAGATACGTAATTAATTAAAGGGAATAATAATAATTGTAAACTGTAAGCACGGGTAGGGTAGGTAGGTAGTTGCAGACCTTGCAGTGACTGATGATCCCTGAGTCACTTTAACTCACTTAGACTTAGTCAGTAAGCCACACACTCACACAACTCACACTCACACACTGAGATGAGAGACAGAGAGAGAGAGAGAGAGAGAGTGTGTGTGTAGGGATAGACAGAGGATTAATTAAAGAGGGATGAAAAGGTGAATGGATATGGGGGGTAGGGGGAGGATGGGTTGGTAAGAAGGGATGGTGGGGGTAGGTAGAGGATGGGTTGGTAAGAAGGGGATGGTGGGGGTTGGGGGAGGATTGGTTGATGTGGAAGGGAGTGGATAGACAAGATGGAATGGGTCGAGGATTGTATGGATGACGGGAATGATTGGGATGGTGAAATATGTGTGGATGTGTGGATATGCACCAGTGGGTGAAAAGATGAGGACGGGGAGAGAGAGGATGAGTGTGTTTTGAGAGGAATCGAATGCATGTCTGAGAAAGACTAATTATGGAAGGAGAGTGGTGATGATGGGAGACATAAATGGAAAAGTGGGAGGTGAGGAAGTGGGGAGTGTTGTGGGTAAATGGGGTGTAGGAGGGAATGAGAATGGTGAGTATCTGGTGGATATCTGTGCTGAGAAGAGGCTGTTCTTGGCAAATACCTTCTTTCAGCACAAGATGATCCAAGGTATACATGGAGAAGGGATGAGAGAGGAGAGCAGAAGAGTTTGATTAATTATGTGGCCGTGGATGAAAGGTTAAGGGACCCTGTGATGTAGTCAGAAAATTGGAGGTTTGTGAGTCCTTCAAATTTTGCCACGAAACATCACCCTATATTGAAGGAACGTATTTCGTGGCATAATCAGTAGGAACTACATGCCTCCAAGTTATACAATATCACAAGGCCCTTAAGGAAAGATGTGGTCGATGCAAAAGTGGTGAGAGGAATTATTATTATTACTATTATTATTAATAAAAATAAACCAGAGACACAAAGCTGGGAGAGAATGCTAGCATTCTATTAATCCGAAGACCCCAGACCCATGAATCTAACCTGAAGAAAAGAAGACAGCTTAGAGAAAGAAAGATGAGTAGTTAACTGAATAAAAACATATTAGCCCTACTCTTGAAGCCAGCTAGTAACACCATCTAGGACAGATTCATCATGGCTATTCCACATGAGACACCGACATAGGGACAAACGATCGACTTTACTGACAGGTTTTACAGCGCGGCAATACATAATAAGCTAACCTATGGGAATCCAATGCACCACGAGTGACACGAGTAGGAACATACAGAGGTGGCAGAGAGAAGTTAAGAGCATGCAGCACATTACTTCTGATCTTTAAGAGCATGCACAATGATGCAACAGAACGACGGTGACTCAGATTACAATCAAGTAAACCCCCGGTAAGAAAATTAGCATTGGAAACAAACTATCCAGCAACTTGAGATGGCAATCAGCTGCTAAAGCTAAACTGGAGAACAGAATTCCTACAGAGGCAACACAAAGGAGTTAAAACACCACAGTAATAATGAGTGATCTCCCAACACACACCAAGCTCCAAACATTATACCCAACTTCTGGGAGACAGACCTTGAGATTGACCGAACATGCCTCTCAAAAGTCAGTTTGGCATTAAATGTAACTCCCAGAATAACCAATTTCTCAGACCCCTCCAATACAGTCCCATCAAGAATCAAGGGTGGCGATAAAGGATACACCGTGTGAGACATTGTCACTCAGACCTAGAGACGACCATTGTCCTAGTCTTGCTCGTATTCAATCTCATACCCAATAACCTGCACCTATCTATCTATCTATAACTCTGACGCCTCGATCCCTCTGGGAACTCCCCCCAAGGGGGTGGCACGGCAGAAAAGTCTCCAGTCTTCCCTGTTCAAACACTCCCTCCTCACTCGGTCCAGCCCTCCCCTCCCCCTCATGTTTCTCTCCTTTACATACTCTTCCACTCTGTTCTGCCATCTTACTGGTGGTCTGCCTCTCACACCACGTCCCACAACTTCACTTCCATACACCTTCTTTACAAACTCCTCACCTTGTATTCTCTCTACATGTCCAAACCACCTCAGAGTATTACGCTTCACTCTCTGAACAACTCCACACTCAATACCATATGCCTTCTCACTCATACCACATCTCTTTCTGGCGTTCATTAAGGTATAATAGAGAAGATGCAAACCGCTGTTGATGAAGAAACTGAAAGGAATTAATTAACCTTAGATGCCTACTGATAATAAAAATGTAAATGGCCTTCACTCAAGTTGATTTTATTTACCGCTACCCTTTTTATAATTCTAGCAAGTACAGAAAGTGTGGAACGATATTTTTTACTGCTTGAAATATGAGGATCCTATATTGGTATTGGACAAATGTTATGTTTCATATTTCTCTACCGACCAAAGATGAAAGAGTTAATCACAACACTTCTAAATGACTCGACAATATATTTGGTTCAGTACCACTCCTGATACAACAGAACGTAATTTTGAACAGAAAATAAAATAGCAATATATCAGAGTCTTGCATAATACTTGTCCAAATATACCGCGACCTACCTGTGGGTCAGGTCAGATATCAAATGACCACACACACACATACACACACACACAGTCGGCTGCTAAGCTACCGGCGCCACCTTGACGTCTTGCCATCAGTTGTCACTCTATCCGCCACCACGACACCATTGATACTACTACAGATAGATTCAAGAATAGTCTAATCCCAACAATAGTTACATGCATGATCAATAAAGTTACAAAGAGTAGTATATAATTTGACATGTATATGTGTATGTATGAGTGTATAGGAGTATGTATGCATACAAGTATATGTGCATGTAGTGTATGTAGGATATGTGTGTCTACGTGTGTATGTATACGTGTTACACGCTGCTCTTTTACATGCTGGGGACGAAGAGACAAGGGAGGATGGTGGAAGGAGGGGATAGTAGGGTGGAAGGAGAGGAGGAATGGGTGGTGGGGTGGAAAGAGGGAATAGAGGACTTGTGTTATTTCGGCAGGTGACAATATATTCCACAGTGACATATGCATATTATATTATGGGTGTGTATATATATATATATATTGTTACGTATTTCTCAAGCCTCGTTCCATATACCATAACAGAAAACAAAAAAAAACATAAAAACATTGAGTGATTATTCACAGAGAGGGACAGTTCCTTTATCAGAGTTCGAATTAAAAGATCAGACTAAATAATGGACATAATATATTATAACACAGAAATAATTCAATTAATACAAAATACATAATAAATACCTTAACCTAAACCTTAATACTAATACACAGAAAATATTCCTTAACCTAAACCTTAATAATAATGAAACATCAGAAAGCCACTCCTCTAAGCACTAGCACTTAACACATAACATAATACACAATACACAATAGTAATCATAATAATAATAATATTCCTAGACCTGACTCCCGTCCAAAACAGCCTACTGACTCCTATGTCAAAGGTGGTTCACTGCCCTATGCCTAGGAACCCCTCAAAAAGGTCTGTTTACATACCACTAGAATCACAAGCCAGGGCTGGAGGTAGTGCTGTGGTCCCTCCACGTTGATGTCTGATTTTCAGATGCCCTGCCCGGTTTTATATAGGCCACAGTTGGCGCCAAAACCAATACAATGTTGCCCTATCTAATTAATGGTATCCACCAAATATATTCTCCCCGGTTATTCCTATAAACTTCCTACTTAATAAACCTAATGTGTTTTACCCCCCATAGTAATTACATTTCATTAGCAACGTAAAACACATTTTATACAAAGGAAAGTATATGTAATCCACTAGACGTGGCAAACTTACATTGGAACTCATATAGGTTCACAAAAATAGAGACACTAGATTCCTCTGATCAAAACACGAAACCTAAACTGAAACAGAGTCACAAGGCTCGTACCTAACAATATATATATATATATATATATATATATATATATATATAATTTATGGTTTATAGAGGAAGGGATAGGAAATACTATAGTGGTATTAGTATAAAATTAGTATAGATATAGAATCAAAAGTGATGACAGTTGAATGGGACTAAATGTTTAGCAATAGTAGCCTAATGTGTAGCCTAGTTACTCTATAAAAAAAATGGGCGCAGGGACTGTGTTGGTACTGCATATAGGATTTATGGTTTATAGAGGAGGGGATAGCAAAGACTAGTAATAAGTTGTAGTATAAAATTAGAACAGATATAGAATGAAAAGTGAAGACAGTCAAAGGGTAAATTTAGTCAAAGGAATAGTTTGCTGTTCAAAACAGCATGCTGGTCACTAAATTTAGCTAAGCAGCCACCAACAACACCATAAAAAAGTAAAACAATTGGTCAATGCTATCAATAGCAAGCAGCATTGCACTGCCCATTCCACATTTTCCACCCGATTGCTCAAGTCACGCAACCACATGTCCTTCTTCTCCGACATCCTGCTCATAAGTGAAGCTGCCAGCTGGCGCCTGGCAGTGGCCACTGGCCGAGTGGCGAGAGGCCGTTGCTTCCGGGTGAACGAACTTATACAGAATTACTAATATTTTTATTTCAATTCAATACCATTGTGTAAATCGAAGTGTATAGAAAATGGACTTATGCCTATGGGAAATATCGGGAGTTTGAACAGAGGAGAGGGGAGGAGGAAACCGCATGGTTCATATTCACTCGTAGGCGTCACTTTTACTGAAGTAAGCAGAGGGTAAGGAAGCATGACTTCGTCCAGTGACTAGTTTGTCATTAGGGTATATTATATAACATTCCTTAGATGAATTATCATACAGGTTTTTCTTCGTTTACAGAATATGGACAAGTGGTTTTCAGAAAAAAACCGGGACCATAAGAAAAACATACCTATGCTTCAAAAAATGAATGCTGGCCGGAGGAGAGTGGGCTTGAGGGGGTATTACATAATACAAAAGGGTCAATTTGTATTTATTCCTCCTCCCCAGGACCCAACAAGCCAAGAAAATGTGGGAAACGAAATAAAAGATAAATAAATGAGAGAAAAAAAAAAACAAGCCTAAAATCACAATCACACTTATTCTGTATGTAAGAGTAAAGTTCTAGTGATGGGATTTACGGCTCCCATGAGTGAGCCGGCTCTTATGGCTCTTTTCAGTTTAGAGAGCCGGCTCTTAAATGGCTCTTTCGGCTCCCAAACGGCTCTCTACATAGAAATGCAGTGATTATAAAATATGACGATTATGACAGTGTATACCAATAGGTTATATCACATTTCATGAGTAAAGGCTAATTAATTACCTAATGTACATAGCTCATTATATTCCTGTTCAAAAACTGAAACTCAAACAAGAAACTAAGTTTTTATTTATGAAGAAAAATAGAAAAGAAAATGGACAGTAGGTTCTCATCCCAAAGGGAAACTGAAGTGTTTTTTTATTTTTAGCAATGAATGCTCTACCCATTAGAATACATAAAAAACAATGGAATTAAATAGGAGTCCTCACTGTCTAGGAAAAATAGCCTGATACACGTACATTTATTTCAAATTTTCAAAATTCACAGAGAGCCACAAGAACCATTTGGCTCTTAAGAGAGAGCCGGCTCTTATCGTTCACTGCAAAGAGCCGGCTCTTTGAACCGGATCGTTCACGAACGACCCATCACTAGAGTAAACTGTGTGTATGTGTGTGTGTCCCATTATCTGTTCTTTCCCCCCTCCCTCTACCTCCCCCAAATAAGCACCCACACATACACACACACACATGGTGGACAACACTTCTCCCACCCATGACTACAACAACCTACAGGACACCCTCAACAAACTTCAGGACTGGACCAAAGTAAATAATGTCACTATCAATCATGACAAGACTGTGGTGATGCATGTCAACACTGCAACCACAGAGGTCCAACCACCAGCTGTCACCCTCGGCCAGCACAACATCAAAGTAGTGGACTGCAGTAAATTGCTGGGGGTTGTGATTGACAACAAGCTGACCTGGAACAAACACGTGGCTACTGTGGTGAAGACAGCATCCTATAAGCTGTATATGTTGAGGCAGCTCAGATCACTGGGGATGCAAAAAGCTGAACTGGGGAGTATATACACCATCTTTATCCTCCCCAAGTTTACCTATTGTTCCCCAGCTTGGGCCTGCTCCCTCACGTTAACACAACAGCGTCAACTGGAGAGGGTACAAAAGAGGGCCTGTAGGATTATCCTAGGATATGACTACACTGGCTACGAAGCCGCCCTCACCACCCTAGGGATGCTACCTCTCTCCAAACACCACCTCAATATCACTAGCCAGTTTGCTCTAAAATTACTGGTCCACCCCCGCCACCGAGACCTACTACCACCAGACGCTCCAAGACCAACACGGACAACAAGACGATATAACAAGCTACAACCTATCAGGGCCAGAACTGAGAGATATAAGAAGAGCCCCATCCCTACTATGACTAACATTATAAATAACATGTGAACACACACACACACACACACACGATAATCCAGCCTAGCCCCTTTCCTACCTGACATCCAGTAATCCCCACCAGACCTCACACCTACAGTCCCCCACTCCCAGATTCCACTATCACACACACACACACACACACACACACTCTCGCCTATGTATATACTATTTATTATGTACCATGCACTCATGTTCATTCCCATCATGTATCTTCACAATGTATATTTTCAGCCCTATGGCTGCCAAACCAATCAATAAACCGTTTATTATTATTATTATTATTATTACACACACACATATCCGTTTTCTATTGAGAGTATGAGCCAGCGCGATGGGTTGGGGGAGGAGAGCATGAGGGCTAGGTGGTAGGGGAGGGGGAGGATAGAACTTGGCGCGCGCGCTAAAAATCAAACTCGTATTTGAATGTGGCGCGCTGGGAAGCCTCCCCGTAGTGAATGGGTTAAAAAAGAAAAGAAAAAAAGGAGGCTGAAAGCATGGAGGTATAATCTAAGAGGAGGCGGCATGACGTCACAGAGGTGAAGCCAATTTTCTATTGGTCGGCTGTCCTCCCTACCCCCCATTGACTCAAAACATTGGACAGCTGATCATGTCGGACCATCAATTTCACCAACATTCTTTGCCATTTTTTAAGATAATGGTGGCGTGTTCAGCATATGGGTGTACCCAGAGAGACAGGAGTCTTTCTACTACATTTCATATGTATGTTAAGAAAGTCATATAGAAAAATATACGACAGAAATTGACAAATCAACGAAGTGAATTTTATCACCTGCCTCGCACACCGTAACACGTACCCATGTCCTGTAGAATATTAATACTGTACACATAAAAACTGTAAAGCCAAGGCTATTATAGTGTTGTGATATTAACTATTAATGTATAACCTGACGTATATATAGCATTGACAGGGTTATAAAAGATAAACTGGCTCCATGGGGAGACCTATTTGTGCCTAAGTTAGGGTTGGCCTGAAGGATAACTCGAGTGT
>JAWZYT010004355.1:0-27685 GCA_034508575.1 Petrolisthes manimaculis
CTCTTCTTTCTCCCTTTTCATTCTCATCCAATTTTCCCCCCTTTTCACCCTTCCCTTCTCATCCAACTTTCCCCACTTTTCACCCTTCCCTTCACTCATCCCTCATTCCTCTCACCCTTCCTTGAAATCTCACCATTCCTCGTTCCTTCACCCATTCCCTTCGAACTCATTCACCCTATTCCCCCTCTTTCCTTCACCCTATTCCCCCTCTTTCCTTCACCTTTCCCCTCCATTCTGACTGACTCTTACCCCTCACTCAACCATTCCGGCCACACCCTTCCTCCCGTTCCCTCCCTTCCCCCACCCCCCCCCCGTTCCCTCCCTTCCCCATCCACTCTGAAACTGTCTCACTCTTCCCCCCCTTCCTTTCCCTTCACCCTAACTCATCCTTTCACCCCTTTCCTATACAGGCAGCCAACACCATTCCTCCCTTCTCTCTCTCTCTCTCTCTCTCTCTCTTTTACACCCCTTCCCTACACCCATTCCCTCCACCCTTTCCTATACTTATTTCTCTCCCTTCTCCTACTCTCTCTGTCTCTAACTTCTCCCTCCCATTCCCATCACTCCAATTCACCCATCACTCCTTCCCTCTCTCCTTCACCCATTCCCTTCACACCAGCCTAACGTACGCTCCCTTCCCCTCACCCTCACCCTCGACCCTCTCCCACATTGCATAACCACTACACTTTTGACAACCACACATACACACACACACACACACAGAGAGCACGGCCCGCCAGCTCACACAGACGCTCAATCTAGTATTCTATTTGTGTTGGCTCATGCTACAACAATTTCATCAACCCCTCAACACTTGTATATAAATCAGTAACTTATTCCCTGACAAACAACCAACAAACAATCGGTCTAGTACAGTGGATCTTAACCAGGGGGCCGGTTCCTAAGGGGTGCGAGGATGCCTGTGAATAATTGAAGCAAAATATATTTTTATATACGTATGTTATTTTTTTCTGCAGAGAGGAAAAAAAACAAAACTTCTTGCTACAGCAGTGTTCTGAGCTAGAGATAAACTTACACCTAAATTCCTAATGAAGTGCCCACGTTGCAACACACCTCACATCACACCACCCACACCACACCTCCCACACCACACCACACCACACCTCCCACACCACACCCACACCTCCCACACCACACCGCACCTCCCACACCACACTCCCTCACGATCAACACACAGTCCTCTACTTCAGTGATTTATGGTTTTCCTGTTTTAATAACTTTTTCTTATTGATACATATATAGTATACATTAGGGTGGAGGATTGGTTGTGTATCATTTCTCATTTTGTTTTCTTCACATATAATTAAATGGTGGGTTTATGTAACAGATCATTACTGTAGTGGTGTAGCCATTACATACTTTCATGGAATGTATGTATTGTCATGGCTACACATGTACTTACATCATTATAGAGTTAATAATTAAATAACTACTTTAGGTAATTATGTCTGGACTAACACCAGATGATTTGATATAACAGCAAAACCCCTCGTCATTCATATGTCAATGTATGGTACTGTACAGTATGATAATTGAATTATATATTTATTTGTTTATTAAGTCAATTAGTTTTCATCCTGACACACTGACATTTTATATACATTTGGAGTGTCCGACCACACAGGGGAGTTGTCAAGTGAATGTCAGGGGCAAGGAGGGCTGAGTAGTGATTAATAAAGGAAATAGTACAATGTTAGTGGTGAATCTGGACCAAAGGATTCATCGAAACTATTCCACCACCCCCCCCACACAAAAAAAATAAATAATAATACATGAAAACAAATTAACACTTATATAATAATGATGATATTTTAATATTTAAAATAGTTTGGTATTAGTACAAGTGTATTATAAAGAATTATTCTAAGGCTTACGGTGTTGATAGAGGGTGTATTATTATTATTATTATTATTATTATTATTATTATTATTATTATCATTATTATTATTATATAGTTACTTGTAGAGCTTAGCAGTTGGTTATCAGAGTGAGTTGCACATTCTGTCAGTCGTTGTTTAGAGGTTAATTAAAGAAAGGTCAAGGTCAGTCTGGGTTTCATCCACATGGACTAATTTATGGACATATTTCTTGCAGTCGGCAAAAATAGTATTGGAACCAACCTTACATTCATTAAGATATACTAAAATTATTTATAGGGGAGTCCAATTTTTTTTTTTTTTTTTTTTCCAAGTCAGATGGGAATTGTTGTGAAGTGTGAAAGTACAAACAGCAGCAGCGTTGGTAAATCTGTGGCAAATGATTCCTCCAAACTAATCTTAAGTAACAGGACACCATTATTTTTTGTTATTCTGGTCCTGTTTCATGTCATACGCTGGAGGAATCAAGGCGCTCCAATCAGTCCATTGTACAGTTGCCTCCAAAACATTTGAGACATTACCTGCTAGACTCAAGCAGGTAGTGTCTCGAAATTTGTGGAGGTAACTGTACCAAAACCATACTCTCCCCATAAGGGTGTAATATAGCACATTGTTTTGGGTGGTAAATCTGGAGCAAAAATTATTCCTCCAAATTATTCCAGGCAACAAGATACCATTATTTTTCTTCGTGTACGTGTGAATGTATTTGATTGTTTATAATTATTATTATACCTGTTTATTTACGTTAATATTTATTTGTTTCTGGAATCATGATTTGTATTTGTATATACTATATTTACACGTTAATTTAGTTTCCCCTCCTTCCTCTCCCTCCTCTCTGTTTTATCCCCCCCCCCATCCTCTCCCCTCTCTTCCTCCCCCTCCCTCCCTCTTCTCCCCCCTCCCTCCCTCTCTCTCTCTCTCTCTATCTCTCTCTAACTCGGACCCTCCCATGTAGGTATCGACCAGCTGAGAGAGAGAGAGAGAGAGAGAGAGAGAGAGAGAGAGAGAGAGAGAGAGAGAGAGAGAAAGAGAAAGAGAATGGGAATTTGGAAAGGGGGAGGTGAAGAGGAGGGAGATAGGTGAGGGTAAGGGAGAAAGAGAGGGGAAGGAAAATAAGGAACGAGAATAGGGGAAGAGAGATATTGAAGGTAAAGGGTGGGAAGAGAAGAGGAGAATAACAGAAGAGAGAAGGAAAATGGTGAGAGAGAGAGAGAGAGAAAGAGAGAGAGAGAGAGAGGAAATACGGAAGCAAGGGAGTGAGGCAACGGGAAAAAAGTGGGGGAAAATTGGGTCAAGCGTGGAGAGAGATAGAGAGAGAGAGAGAGAGAGAGAGAGAGAGAGAGAGATGGGGGAGGGGGAGTACAAACAAACAGGGACACCCATACACACACACACACACACACACACAGAAAGAGAGGGGGAGGGGAGCACACAGACAAACAGGTACACACACACACACACACACACACACACACACACAGAGAGAGAGAGAGAGAGAGAGAGAGAGAGAGAGAGAGAGAGAGAGAGATAGTGACGTAACCCTCGCCACTATCGACCCTCGCTATACTGTAGGCCGGCCAGGGAGTAGTCTCTCTCTCTCTCTCCCTCTCTCTCTCTCTCTCTCTCTCTCTCTCTGTATGGGTGTCCGTTTGTTTGTGCCCCCTCCCCCCCCCTCTTTCTCTCTCTATGTTTCTCTCTCTCCTTTTCCCCCCCTCTCTCTCTCTATCTCTCTATGTTTTGTTTTTTCTCTGCCCTCTCCGTCTCCTCTCTCTCTCTCTCTCTCTCTCTCTCTCTCTCTCTCTCTCTCTCTCTCTCTCTCTCTCTCTCTCTCTCTCTCTCTCTCTCCTTTCATTCATTCATTCATTCATTCATACCATTACTTCACCATAAACCACCACTACCATTATCCTCCCTCATCTCATTCATTAACACACAGCAGTACCATCACCACCACCAGTTTCCCTCCACATTACCATAGCCTATATATACTCACCATTATTACTCACCATTATTACACTCCAGTCATTGTTGTAAAGACACAAAAAACTACCCTTGACTCCTTCAGAAATAATTATGACTTGAAAGGTTATAATACTTTCTCACTTTACGTATATCAATGCATGACTTCAAAGGTTATACATACATACAATCCATCACTATAAATTCATTACAATGCAATATAATATACACTATAGACTATTATTATATTTATACTCGGACTTAATTAATTCAGTTTATATTAGTTTGTCATCGTTTGGAATTTAATATACAGATAAGCTAAGAAATTGTACTATGTGTGAGAGGGTGAATTTATTTTCTTCAAGGGTATAGATTGTACAGTAGTGATAAATCTGGAGCAACAACTGATTCCTTCAAACTCTTCCAAGCCCTTGAATTAAAAACCACCATTATTGTTGTTTATCCTATCCTGCTTTGTACGGTATATCCTAGCTGCCATCCATGGTGTCTTAAGTTTCATAGCCTAGAACATTCGTGGTGTTGATTCTGGCGTGGTGTACCAATACGATGAAGCCTCTCTCTCTATCTCTATCTCTATCTCTATCTCTATCTCTATCTCTATCTCTATCTCTTCTCTCTCTATCTCTATCTCTCTCTATCTCTATCTCTATCTCTATCTCTATCTATCTCTATCTCTCTCTCTGAATCGTCGGTGACTCGTTTTTTGTGACTGTTTCTTAATTGGTTGAACATAAGTTTGGATAAGTTAATCAAGGAAGGCAAGGAACGTGTGTACTGTACTGAATAGGTTGGGTCTAATGATTAAGCTATGTTAGGAATGTTGTCAGGGCGAGGTGAACGTGTGTGTGTGTGTGTGTGTGTGTGTGTGTGTGTGTGTGTGTATGTGCAACTGATTACATCGGAAATATCCCAGCACACAGCCACCATACAACACAAAGCTATCACCATATTGCAAGACCCCCACACAGCATAGCACCACACATGATCACCATTACAACACAACCACACACAATCACCATACCACACAGCATAGGATCACACAGCACTGTATAACACGAGATAACATCACACATTTAACACCATACCACACAACAACCCCTCATAACAACAACAGAAATACACATTATGCCACCACACAACAAAACAACATGCAGCACAGCAAAGACCCCACACAACACAACAACACAAGACAACACAACACCATATCACACATCACAACCCAAACACAACTCTAGAAAGATAATATACCACACAACCACAACACACAACCACACAACCCCAGAAAGACAACATACCCCACAAATCCACACACAACCCCACAAAACCACAATACCACCAAATGACCCCATGAGAAGGTCAACGTACCCCACACAACACAACACCACACATTACCATACCACACAGCAAAGACCCCACAGCACAACACACAGCACACCACCACCACCACAGCCGCAGGTCAAGGTAAGAACATTGGGGTTACTCATTTCTTTTCACTGTGTTGTTCCGCCCCCCTCCCTCCCTCACTCCCTCCCTCCTTAGCTCTCGTAACTTGACATTTGTGTAGATGGGTGTGCCCACTCGTTCTCGAATGCCCAACTCTCCCTTTCCCTCACTGTTTCCCCTCTCTTTTCTTTCCCCTCTCTTTTCTTTCCTCTCTCTTTTCTTTCCACTCTATTTACTTTCCTCTATCTTCTCTTTCCTCTATCTTCTCTTTCCTCTCTTCTCTTTCCCATCTCTTTCTTTCCTCTCTTTTCTTTTCTCTCCCCTCCCCTTCATGTGCTTTCCTCTCCACTTTCCCTCCATATATACCTTTCCCTGCTCCCGGTTTCCCATCCCTTCATATCCACCTGTCCTTCCCTCTTACATACTCCATGTGTGTTCTTGCCTTCAATGATATGGTATGACTTTTACGGTTTTGAGCTGTCTTGTCGGAGCCTCCCCTGCTTCCCATTACCCCACCACGACTATATAAGAGTGTGTGTGTGTGTGTGTGTGTATCAATTTTTTTTTCTCCCTTTATGTGTGTGTGTGTGTGTGTGTGTGTTAAACAAGACCGCGAGGGTGGTGTGTGAAGTAAAAGTCTGCTATTGTTTGTATGTAAACACTGGGTGACGTCAGTAAGACCTTCACCCTTCACCATAATATTATCTCTCTTTATGTATGGGGTAATTTAGTTATCTCAAGAACACATCGATGAGGTTGTTAATACCACTAGAGGAGTCGGCACGTATCATCCTGTTGCCGGCGTTCGTGTATGTCAGGACGGAGTGGAATGGGTATAGTTGTACTGGGACTGGTACTAACTATAACAACCCTCCACACAGTGCATTATCTGCCACACATATAATAAATAGACTACTCTTGGATGTATCCGCCTCTGCAACCATCACCACACGTGTTTGGTCAGTAGTAAATCCGCCTCAAGAGTCGAACTGAAAGGGAAATCATATTCACACCCGGAAAACATCGTGTTACTCCCAAAAAGATCAGTTATTATTATTTAAGGAATAATATAGAGGGAAAGGAAGGGAAATATACTGTTAACAGGTACTGTACAGTTGGTCACATGAATTCGTACACATTTAATTGGTCAAGAGGTCTTTATTTTGCACATGCTGTAAGGATAATTCTGCTGACTGATTCAATTATTAGCCAAATAACATTACTAGGAAATTTTGATATTTGGAAAATAATGTACTAAATTTTCTAGTTGTTACGAACCGTTGATGTCACAGTGGTGTATACGAATTCCTGAGGACGACTGTACATATCGTCTATACGAGTAAACACAATTGATGCAGTCAGTGCCTTTTAAGTGTCATCATACAGTATATATTTTTGCGTTTAAAATGAATAACATCTAAAGGAAATGAATATGAAGATGGTATTTGTAAGTTGAGCCATTATTAAGAGAATTTCAATGTTGGTTATTGTACTTACGTCCCTTTATACCGTAAGCCACTTATGCTCTCCAACCCCTTGCACTATATCGAATTGATTTCCCTCGTTACCTCCTATTAGTTCTGTTGTGTGTGTGTGTGTGTGTGTGTGTTTGTGTGTTTCTTTTTTCCTACCTTACCTTATTTTTGTGTGTGTGTGTGGTGTTCCCTTTCTCTTCCTTTGCTGTATGTATGTGTTCTTTTTTCTTTTTCCTTTGCTCTGTGTGTGTATGTGTGTGTGTGTGAAATAAAGGTATAAATAAAATAAATGTTGGGTGCACAATAACTCCTTTCCTCCAACACTACACATGAAAACTTTTACGTCGGTGATTCCTCCTCGCCTCGTGTCTGATATTTCAAGTTTACGGACGTGACATTTCTCTCCCTCCTCCCCTACCCCTTCCTTTACTCTCTCCCTCCTCCCCCTTCCTTTACTCTCTCTCTCTCTCTCCATTTCCACAGTGAGGTAAATAAAGTGTTGAAATGTCTGTGGGTGATGAAGAGTCAGCTTGTCTCCTTCCGACTTTCCTTCCTTCCTTCCTTCATTCATTCATTCATTCTTATCTTGTGTATTTTTGTATTTATTTATTTGTTTCTTTCTTTCTTTTTTTATTTATTTATTTATTTATTTATATTTTGCCTGTTTGTATGTTTGCCTCTTGTCTTCCCTCGTAATTTTTTGTTCCCCATTTATAATATCTCTAAAATTATAATGCGTGCGTGTCTTTCAAAAAAAAAATCTAATACGTTTCTCTAAAATAAATATAATACGTTTCTTTCAAAAATTTTAACACGTTTTTCTAAAGAAAATCAAATGCGTATACCCCTCAAAAAAAATGTATAAAAAATAATAATCTATTCTCTATAAATATCTAATGTGTTTCTCTAAAAATACATTATCTCTCTTTCAACTTGAATTCAAATATTTAATGCATTTCTGTCATGTTTTTATATTTTATTTTATTTTTATATACGGTACCTATATGACACATCTCTCTCAAAACATTTCTAATAATATCTCTTAATAATGTCTACCATAACGGAACCAACACTATTGTATTCTTTTTGACATTATAACATTCTCTCAGATATATATATATATTTTTTTAATTCAGAACATTTGACGATACGTTGCTGCATATATTTTTTTTTCTCACACATGCACTTCTCTTATCGCATTTGCTATGATATTTATTTTTAGCATGACTTTCAAGATTTGGTATAAGACTTTATCAGGGTTCATTTCTCGGATACTGTACCTTATTTTCTTTAACATCATAACTGGCTTTTTTTATTTTTATTTTTTATTTATTTTTTGTTGGTAAGCTTGAAAACTGGAACTGGAACTTGAAAACTGGAACGTGTGAGACTCTGAACCATATGCCAGAATATTAAAAGGGAACTTCTCTTGTTGGTGAATTGGAAGGACTATGATTCCTCCAAACTATGCCACGAAACAGATCCCCTATTAGTAACATTAAGGTCGTCTGTTTCCTGATATAGTTTGGAGGAACCAGTATCTCTCCAAGTTGTCAAATAGAGAATCTCGCCTTAATGGTGTTTACGATGGCTTGGTACCGGTACGATGACTCCCTCTAGACACAATACAGAGGCATCGTTTATTTATTTGGTAAATCCGAAGCAACTGATTCCACCATACTGTTTCAAGCAAACAACAAGCCAACATTATTTTTAGCTCCGGCCTAAGCCGAGAGCTCTAGGTTTTATCCGAATTATTGTTCTTGTTCTTGTTCTTCTTGGGGCGACCACTTCTTAAAAGGGGTTCAACTCACTCTGAATACGAAAATCCAGATAAAACATAATTAATATTTTTGAGACCTTTACATATGGATATTTTATTATTTCACTTGAATCATTAAGAGCCGGAGCTTTTGAAGGGTTTTCCTTCATGTTCTTGTTGTTAATCTGGTCCTGTGTTCTGGCATACTTTGGAGGAATCATGGAGCTCCAATGTATGTACCAAAAGTGTATTGCCACCTTCAGGGATTTAAGACACTTGTTTTATACGTCTTTATATTTAAGAGAGACTGTAATGTAGTCAGAAAATTGGAGGTAAGTGAGTCCTTCAAATATTGCCACGAAACACCACCTATATGGAAGGAGCTTGTTTCATGGCATAGTCAGGAGGAATCATCAGCCTACAATTCTCATACACGATCACAGGGTCCTTAATAATTTGAGTGTACACACGAGTTGCTTATATCACACATGAAATGACAACACACTCAAAACAAAAATATGTATGATTAACTCTTTGTAGAATCGTAATGTATTTTATAGTAACCACTGATAGTTACTCGGTTTAGTCCTGAGTACAAATTAGTTTGTTAAAAATGTTAACAATACTGTACATTAATATTGAAATATAATTACTGTGAACATAAATGATTTTACTGGTCACTGAAAAAACTCTAGACTGAAAATGAGTAAATGGCATTTTTAATTAATAGATAATTATATAAATAAATACTGGTACATGTTATTCACAAATGCACAAATGTTAATCGTAGAGTTGTAACCTCCAATATAATATTTTCTTCCCTTCCATTATATTGTGTTATGTTCACTCTCCCTCGTTTTCCTCTTCTTTATTTCCCTCATTCTTTCCTTCGTTATTTCCCTGGTCGTGGTAATATTTTCCTCTCAGTTTCCCTCTGTTTTTTTCCGGGGGTGAACTCTGGTATCTTGGTGTTGGTTGGTTGGTGAAAATTTTGTGTGTCTTACCACATCTTGGGGAAACGTTTCAAAGTTCACACACTGCCACCACCACCACCACCACCACCACTATATCATCACCACCACTATCATCACTACCACTATCATCACTACCACTATCATCACTACCACTATCATCACTACCACTATCATCAATACCATTATTATTAGTAGTATTATCACCATGGATACCACTACCTCCACCACACTATGTATACCACTGTCATCACTACCATTATTATTATCATCATCATCATCATCACTAATACCTCCACCACCACTATAAACTTCTCCTACCACCACCACCACCACCACCATCATCATCATCATCATCAATACTCCTCCCATCCTCACTACCACCACCACCACCACCACCACCACCACCATCATCAATACTCCTCCCATCCTCACTACCACCACCACCACCACCACCAACGCTGAATATGAGGGAAGGAGAAGGTTATGAAATATTTCTCTGTTTCTCTTTGGTTGTGCAAGGAAGGGACTTAGAGATCGCCAAACCTTCCGTCCTATCATTAGTAGAGCAAACGTAGTGGTTAGTGGAAAACAACCTGGGTGGGAAATGATAGTGGTTGAGAGGTGATAATGATATGTAAATATAGGTGTTGGTAATGTTGATATATGTGTATAGTCACGCTGGCTTGAGCATCCTTGGAGCGTGTGTACTGTCAGTGGTGGTGGTGGTGGTGGTTAATGATGGTGGTAGTGTTTGTAGAAGATGGTGGTTAGGGTAGGTGATGGTGGTAGGTAAAAAAAAGAAATCATAGTAATGATAATAAAAACAAATTTTAATATTAATATTTATAATAATAATAATTATTATTATTATTTTATTTTATTGTTATTTATATTATTATTGTTATTATTATTATTATTATTATTATTATTAATATTAATATTATTATTATTATTATTATCATAATTTTTATTATTATTATTATTATTATTATTATTATTATTATTATTATTATTATTATTATTAATATTGTTATTAATATTGTTATTATTATTAGATAAAGTTAAGACTATATACTGGAAAGATGCCAACTGATCTTGTAAATTTAACATTAGTTCGAAAAATCTTATACCAGGTCCAATTTCGTTGTAGATGCATAAACATATATGTTTTTTATAAGATTTCAAGTCATAATAAAGAAGGAAGATGGACGATCAGAGTTAATCAATTATTGTATATGTTCAAAGCTGAGAGTTCCAGTTGACCTTTGCATTGGACATTTGGTTATTACATGTGGTAAGAGTGAGTAGCATACACTGTCCTCTTAAGGTGATAGATAGTACGGTATGCGTTTAATATATTGGATTGCCTTCATATCCACAAAGTATGTCAGGAAACAGGACCAGATTAACAAAAGTAACAGTGGTCTGCTGTGTGCAATAGTTTGGAGGAATCAGTTGCTACAGATTTACCAACACTTGTACTATTCCCTTAATTACTATAACCCCACAAGAGTGACAGAGAAAGGGACGCCTGCAGTGAGCCTGAGCCAGAGAGCAGGGGGGGGGGGGGGGGCAGGTGACTTTTGAGTAGAAGGGAGTAGGAAATAACTATTCTCGTGTAATTGATGTGGATAAAGTATAGAGGAAGTGGATGGGGAAATTGGATGATATGCTGCTCAGTGAAGGGTATTTCGTCGTGGGGGGAAATAACATGTGATTGAACATTGATTATTATTAGATGTTTCACAATTTATAAAGGTGATCCCGGGATTGTCAAACTTCACATTAAGTAAGAACTTTTGGTTCCAAACCATCCCAAAATAAAGCCATCTCAGTATTACTAATAGTTTAAAATGTTTCATAACATATATTGGAGGATTGAAAACAATTCTGGAATGCTTTCAGTATATATATATGTGTGTGTGTGTGTGTGTGTGTGTGCATTTATATATATGATACGTGTATGATATTCGTGGTTGATGATAGCACAAGTTTTATTTTAGTTATTTCATTATTTTTTCAACTAGTCTCATCCTTTATTACTACTCAGTGAGGTCAAGGTTCATGTTGAAACGTCACAAAAATACAACTCCTGACCTTTACTTGCCTCGGGTACTGTACTGCCTCCTTCATTCACTTGTTGCCAGAATGACGTAAGGAGGAGAGAGAGTACACTTTTGGTCCATTAATAAAGTATGCCAGCCAGGAAACAGACACGACCAGAGCAACACAAATAATGATGGCTGGCCTGCGTGTTGCTTGGAATAGTAGGTAAAAATCAATTGGTCCAGATTTACCAACAATGTATTATCTCCATTAAGGACCCTGTGATCGTGTATGAAAATGGGGGCTTCTGATTCCTCCTGACCATGCCACCAAACAAGCTCCTTCCATATAGGTGCGTGTGTTTCGTGGCATAATCTGAAGGACTCATTTACCTCCAATTTTCTGACTACATCACAGGGTCCCTTAAACAGCCTACATGTATGTACAGTTCGGCGACATTTATACAGTACAGGGTGTCTGAGAATTATTTGAGCAACTTTATATCTTCATACAATATACTGTTATCAGCTAGATATTTTATGGACAACATCCGGTACAAAATAATCGGTAATGTGAAAATATCTGCCTTGTAATATCTGTCTAAAATGAATGTGTATATAATGTATATAGTGATTAGAATGCCCACTAGATATTTATATATATGTTGGGTACAGAATTATTTCCTATTGTTTAGTTCGTGTCAAATTTACCTAAACCCTCGACCCCATCCCTACAAGAACAAGAACACAGAACACAGTATTTTAGCCTTACTAGTTTCCGTAGTTTCTCTTTAGTTAATAATATAGTCATGTGGAGTTTAGTCAATGTAGAAATTATTGTTTTTGTTCTTTTGGTGTGTTAATGGGGTATATAATATTATGGTGTTGCTAAATCTGGAACAACTGATTTCTCCATAGTATTTCAAGCAACAGGACACCAATATTTTTGTTAATTTGGTCCTGGTTTTTTTGGCATACTTTGGAGGAATCACGGCGCTCCAGTATACCAAAAGAATACTCTCTCTCTCAGGTACTTCGTAATAATCAGAATGCAATATCAAATGTTATCCTTCTCTGATACTCCAAGGAATTAATATGAACAATAATCACGCGAACAAATAATTAGGGAGATAAAAACAAAATTGAACCATATTGGATCTGGGAGCTGATAGAATTCAATTATGTATTTCAAAATCCTTCCGGAATTATATATATATTAAAACTCTCACTCTCTTTCCTGGTATTTCCTAAGCTGCAGAAAAGAGTCGGGTGTTAGAAGAAGCAAACATTAAGAGTGACATGAGAAGAGCACCTTAATTTATTCCTCCAAAGTATATATTATATTCGTTCTGGTGCTTACAAATCATTATGGTATTCAAGCTTCCAGTCGTTCACTTGTACAAATTATTATTATTATTGATTTTATTATTGTTATTATTTTTCTTTATTATCTTTAATGACATTATTATTATTATTATTGTTATTATTATTGTTATTATTGATTTTATTATTATTATTATTATTATTATTATTATTATTATTATTATTATCATCATTATTATTATCATCATTAAAAATTATTAAGATTTTTGACCATGGCTGCCTGATTCTTGAGTCTCTCGATCCACTTAAGTTCCCTGCCATTCGATAGTGTGTGTGTGTGTGTGTGTGTGTGTGTGTGTGTGTGTGTGTGTGTGTGTGTGTGTGTGTGTGTGTGTGTGTGTGTGTGTGTGTGTGTGTTCGGACGTATGCATAACCTTCAATTCGGCCCCATTATCACTTACCATCTTCAGTATCGACATTGTAGCCAGTGATCAGGAAATATATATATGTGTGTGTGTGTAAAAACAAAATGAGAGTATTACATTCCTATGAAGAAACCATCCATGCAGACGATGAGAATGAAATGGCAGGGTTAGGAAATAAAAACATAGCATTGGTAGAAGGTCGACCAGCTCAAAATAAGGGGGTAGATGATAGCCAGGCAAGGTTCTGGCTGAGGAAATGGAGATGGTGGATACAGCAAAATGATCAGCTGAAACGATTGATAGTGAGTGGTAATATTGATGGTTGACTTGAAAGGGTGCATGGTAGAAGAAACCACTTTGGTAGTCATTGGTTGGGGGAGATTGGTAGGTAGAATATTGACTCTTATGCAGGGTAGAAGCAAATAGAAAGTCCCGTTTCCTGGCATACTTTAGAGGAATCGAGGTGCTCTAATGTACCAAAACTATACTACTTCCTTAAAAGGATCCAGAAGTCTTACTGGAATGATTGGACGAAATTTGGTAAGATGATTATGATCGGCCGAGTTCAATCCCAAGAAGATGAAAGATCACTACTATAAGCAGAAGGATGCAAGTTGAGAAATAAGTCGAGATTATTGAGCTGATATCCATAGTGGTTCCAAATACTGATGAATTATTTGCTCTAGGTAGTTGATAGTAGAAAAAACGAAAGCTTGTTCACCAGGTGAATCAGTGAAGGGAGATGAAAGCCAAAGGCAGTGGTGAACATTGAAATTTCCTAAAATGGAAATATCTGAGAAAGGAAAGTGGGATAGAATGTGTTCCAGAAAATTTTGAATAAGCAGTACCGGTATGCTTAGGGAAGAGATATCATGACAGAATTATGTAGTTTGTGAATAACAGGCAGAGAATTCAGAGGTCACGTTCGGAAACACGAGAGCAAGTGATGTACAGTAGTTACATATTGTATGTAAATACAACATTCAACTTTGGCAGGAAAATGATGATGGAAAAAGAATAGGAAGAGACAGAATATTGGATTGTTATCTCTCATCTTCTATATACTGATGTCTGAGTTTGGGTGAGGAAGAGAAGGTGAGGTTTGGCATGAAAAGAGATGGTGCCTATAAAATAGTAGAAATGCCACATGGCCTATTTTGCAGAAAGTAATATAGGGTGAGTAGGTAATCGTACAGGACATCTTAAAGTATCAGCAACATATTTCATGAGAGGCTTAGATGATGCCATTTGTGTTGTGGTAATGGTGGAGGAGACTAGGTGGTGACAGCAGCAATAGTGGTGTTGAGAATTATTTGTTTTGGTGGAGGGAGACGAAGTTGTTGTGGTAGTGGAAGTGGTTTATAAAGGTGGAGGAAGTGAGATTTGTAGTGATATTGGTGGTAGTGGTAGTGGAGGGAGCAATAGATGGAGTGGAGGTTAGTGGTGATGGGAGTGGTTTGTATAGGTGGTGGGAGTAGTAGTAGTGGTGGCGGTGGTGGTGGTAGTGTAGGAAGGAGTCGTCTCGCAACTAAACGTGTTGTTGTGTTGCAATTTTGCCTGCCTGTGTGTGTGTGTATGTAAGTATGTGTGTGTGTGTGTGCAATCGTCCAGGTGTGGCTCTTTGCCTTGGCATGTGTACCCCTTCCTCCTTATCTCTCTCTCTCTCTCTCTCTCTCTCTCTCTCTCTCTCTCTCTCTCTCTCTCTCTCTCTCTCTCTCTCTCTCTCTCTCTCCAATTCGCCCACACAAGATGCTCTTAAAAATATAAATAATATATGATTATTGACTCCACACCTTCCTCAACATTCTTTGGCGTTAGTTCCTTCCATCTGTATCTCCTCCACTCATTTTATCTCCATTTCCTCCATTTGTATCTCCACTCCTCTCTTCTCCTCTCCAGTCTTCTCTCACGTCGTCATTTTCTGCCATCATTTTTCACTCTCATTCTTCTCTAGATTAATCTTCCCTGTCCCATCCTCTCCTCCCTACATCCTTCTCTGTATCTATCTATCTATCCTTCCTTCATCCTTCTCTCATCTCCATTTTACCCTCTCCTCCTCCTTTTATCAATCCTTCGCATTATTACGTACAGTACACCCATTACTCCTTACCCTAGCCCCCCCCCCCATACATCTCATACCCTCCTAACCCTTCCCCTCCACCACCTCCCACCCACATACAGTACCCTCCCCTCCCTCTTACAGTACAGCCATAACCAGCCAGTCCACTCACGCCCAACTCCTCCCCTACCTTGTCCAGTCACGGCTACACTACCACCTACCACGCACACCCCTACCTCTTACACACATACACACACACATACTCTCTCTCTCTCTCTCTCTCTCTCTCTCTCTCTCTCTCTCTCTCTCTCTCTCTCTCTCTCTCTCTCTCTCTCCCATAAAATTATAATCTTAAACAGGGTTAGGCTAAAGGTATCTCAACGAGTGTGGTGAGGACAGAGGATGGGAGAGTATTTATTCAGTTAGGATGGTGGTGTGAGTTCTGGTGTGTGGGTGTGTGGTTTGCAGGCCTTTGTGTTGTGGTGTGATGGTGTTGATGTTGTGGTGTGTGGGTGTGGATGTTGTGGTGTGATGGTGTGGATGTTGTGGTGTGAATTAGCTGTGCCGTTGAGTGAGTGTTAACAGTGTGAGGAAGGATGGGAGTGTGTGTGTGTGTATGTGTGTGTGTATAGAGGAGTTTGGTGGTGTGGGTGTAAGAGTGTAACTGTACGTGTGATGAAGAGGTGTAATCATGTGTGTGTGTGTACTGTATCTGTGTGTGTGTTGTCTTTACTGTATCGGTGTATATGTGTGTGTGTGTGTTGACCGTACTGTATCGGTATGTGTGTGTGTGTGTGTGTGTGTGTGTGTGTGTGTTGACCGTACTGTATCGGTATGTGTGTGTGTGTGTTGTGAAATGGTGAATGAGAGGGGTCAAGGTAGTGGTAATAGTAGTGCTAATGATAATGGTAATGGTGATGGGAGTGGTGGATGGCTCTTGGCAACTTAGCAGAGATGTTAGTAATGATAGGGTTACAGAGGTGTCGGGCCTGTGGGAACTACTGCTAATGATTATATGATACCAGCAAAATAGGGGTTGTGGTGGTGATAAACGTGTGAGTAGTAAAGAACCTGGGATGATTGCCAGGAAAAGAAAGAGGGGTCGTAATTATTGAGTAGTGGTGAATGATAAGTATACTTTTATTTTTTTTTAGGTACTGGTGGTGGTGGTGGTGTTGGTGTTGTAAGAGATGGTTGGTAGGTATAGAAGATGGGGTTATGAATTGCATAGAGGTGAATGATGCATGGGTCTGTTTACTTCTTAGGTCTTGGTGATGGTGGTGGTGATGTTGCATGGTATGGTGGTGACAGACAGTGATGGTGTTACTTATTGTGTGTGTGTGTATGTGTGTGTATGTGAGAGAGAGAGAGAGAGAGAGAGAGAGAGAGAGAGAGAGAGAGAGAGAGAGAGAGAGAGAGAGAGAGAGAGAGAGAGAGAGAGAGAGTGTGTGTGTGTGTGTGTCAAATTATCTCATCGTGTTCGGTGTGCGTCCATGGAAGTTGTGAGTCTGTCTGTTGTGGTCTTGTCTTTGTGTGAGAGAATGAGAACACACACACACACACACACACACACACACACACACACACACACACACACACACACACACACACACTACCCATGCATCTTCATCCATCATGCTACTATCTCATCCAACCTTCCTTTCCTTCATCATCTCTCTTCCTTAATCTCCTCCTTTACTCTTTCCTCTATTCCTCTTCCTCAACCCTTCTTTTTCCTCCTCTTCCTCTACCCTTCTTTTTCCTCCTCTTCCTCTACCCTTCTTTTTCCTCCTCTTCCTCAACCCTTCTTTTTCCTCCTCTTCCTCTACCCTTCTTTTTCCTCCTCTTCCTCTACCCTTCTTTTTCCTCCTCTTCCTTTATCCTTCTTTCCCTCTCACGTCACTTATGTTTTTCTTTATTCTCCTTTCATTCCTTCCTTCTCCTTCCTCTTTCTTGTATTTTTCTTTCTTTCCTTATTTCCCTGTTTCTTCATTTCCATCTATTTTCTCTTTCCTTCTCCCTCTCGTCCGTCCTCTCTGTTGATGTACGAAGGAGAGGAACGGATGCAACACAATAATTATAATATCTTCCCCACATCATTTCTCTCTCTCTCTCTCTCTCTCTCTCTCTCTCTCTCTCTCTCTCTCTCTCTCTCTCTCTCTCTCTCTCTCTCTCTGTAGGAAGTGTTGATAGTGTCTGGTACGTGGGAAGTTTCTATGTGTTCTAGACCTTAACTGGTAATCGTGGTGTGTGTGTGTGTGTGTGTGTGTGATGGTAATGGGTTGGTAGTAATTGTAGTGGATTACTGTTATAGTAGTAGTAGTAGTAGTAGTAGTGTGTGTGTGTGTGTGTGTGTGCATAGAGATTTAATAGTCATGATTTTACCCTCTCATATCTCAAACCCCACTACCCCTCCCCTCCTACCAAACTCACCCACGCCTCCACCCCCACTATCTAGGTCATGGCCGTTGCTGCCCCTCCCTTCCTCTCTCTCCCTCACCTCGCCTCCCTCCCCTTCTACCTACCAACTGTACATACCTACCTACCCATTCTTCCCTCGACCACAAACAATTACAACCACCACTAGCACTACAACTACCACTTTCTCAACAACTACCACCATTACTACAACTACTACCATTACTACAAGTACCATAATTATTTAATTTATTTTACTTACTATCATCGTTGCATTTACTAACATCGCATAGACTATCGCCACACACACACACACACACACACACACACACACACACACACACACACACACACACACACACACACACACACACACACACACACACTTAAATCCCCTTCCATTTCTTGCATACTCTTTAGTGTTGTGAAAGCACTTGGTATTTTTCACTTTCAAACTTGCAACCATTAAAACAGATTTAAAAAATTAATCACACACACACACGCACACGCACACATTAAAACGCCCGTACACTAATTCCTTTCCATCTCCTCCCCTTTCCTCTTTCGTTTATTATCTTCCCTGAACGTGTCGAATATCTCTGGTTTGTTTTTCGTCAAGTATCGAGTATCAACGTTGCATAAGTAGGTCAAAGGAAATGCCTACTAAAACACATAACACATCCGTAGCCTATACCACATATACCTTCTACACCACATATTCCTTCTACACCACATATTCCTTCTACACCACATATTCCTTCTACACCACATATTCCTTCTACACCACATACCAGTATACCTTCTACACCACATATTCCTTCTACACCACATACCAGTATACCTTCTACACCACATATTCCTTCTACACCACATACCAGTATACCTTTTACACCACATATTCCTTCTACACCACATACCAGTATACCTTCTACACCACATATTCCTTCTACACCACATACCAGTATACCTTCTACACCACATATTCCTTCTACACCACATACCAGTATACCTTCTACACCACATATTCCTTCTACACCACATACCAGTATACCTTCTACACCACATATTCCTTCTACACCACATACCAGTATACCTTCTACACCACATATTCCTTCTACACCACATACCAGTATACCTTCTACACCACATATTCCTTCTACACCACATACCAGTATACCTTCTACACCACATATTCCTTCTACACCACATACCAGTATACCTTCTACACCACATATTCCTTCTACACCACATACCAGTATACCTTCTACACCACATATTCCTTCTACACCACAAATGGTTTTATCAAAATTATTTTAAATTCTTTATAATTTTTTTAAGAATTTTTTTAAAGTATTTTTTAGATTTTGTTTAAAAAATATTTGTTAAAAAGAAATTGTTATTTAATTATCTGTTAAACATTATTTTGTAATAAACAATATGTTAAAAAAAAAAAAATTGTAATAGAGAAATAGAGTAGTGAGGAGTAAAGAGAGAGTAAAAGTAAAGTGTGTAAGGCGGTGTTTGAAGTTATCAGATGAGGTTGAAGAAGAAGAGGTGACAGTAACTAGGATCACGTGCCACTCGAGTAAGAGATAATTGTTATGGAGGAGAGATAGCGAAGTCTGAAGGTAGATAGAACAAAGGGATGAAGGATTTATAGTGGAGATTCTCATGTTGGTAAACTGGGAAGTTACTGATTCCTCCTATTTATACCAGAAAACAGACACCCTCAGTGGTACTAATAGGGCATCAGCTTCGTGGTGGAATCAGAGACCTCCCAATACACCAACGAAAGATTCTCCCCATAAGTTGCCAAGCCAGCTTAATTAAGGGGGAAGTTTTGTGTTGGTAAATCCGGAGCAACTGAATCATCCAAACTATTCCAAGCAACAGAACACCATTATTTTTGTTCATCTGGTCCTGTTTCCTGGCATATTTTGGAGGAATCAAGGCACTTCAATGTACCAAAAAAGAATTACCCCCTTAACTCGACACTGAAGGGGCGTTTAACATTCTTTTCAGTATTGTCAACAACATTACAGGTTCTCGAATGGAGTAAAAAGGGATTCTATGCACTGTAGATGATGAAAGGAAGAGAGAATACACTGAAGATGATGAAGGGAAAAAGAGAATATACAGAAGATAACGAAGGAAAGAGATAATACACTGTAAATGATGAAAGGAAAAAGAAATTACACTGTAGATGATGAAGGAAAGATAGAATACACTGAAGATAACGAAGGAAAAAGAAAATACACTGAAGATTATGAAAGGAAAAAGAGAATACACTGAAGATTATGAAAGGAAAGAAATAATACACTGGGGATGATGACAGGAAACGACAGGAGGAGTGTAGTGGTGTTATCAGTAGTGGTGTGGTGGCTGTAGGAAATGATAAAGGCCTTATTACTTACAATACGTGGAGTTGTGAGGGGAGCAGGGACGAATCAAGGCATGTGAACTAGATCGAGGAGGGAGTGCACGTGTTTTTCTCATCGGTGCAGCTTCCTGTTTGTGTGTATAACATTAGTGCGTAAATGGTGAAGTTGCATGTGCTGTGTGTGTGTGTGTGTGTGTGTAAGGTGATTTTATATCGTGTGTGTGTGTGTGCAAGGTGATATTTTAACGTGTGTGTGTGTTTGTGTGCACGGTGATATTTTAATGTGTGTGTGTCAGTTGTAATGTTTTCTATTCTGGATTTAACTGTAAGGTGTCAAATATTTAAGTTTGTTTATGATGGTGTAGAGTGAGGTAGAGGGAATGGGTTGGAAGGTGTTACTGTTGGTGTAGGGAGGGTTTATGGTGGGGTGAGATGGAAGGGTTGGTGTAAGGTAAGATATAGTTTAGGATGGTGTAGGGTGTGGAGTTGGTGTTAATTTAAGTGTGGTAGGCTGTAATTGTGTGGTGCGTGTTGGAATTCGTTCGCATGGTGTTAGGTTAGGTGGGGTGTGATAGGATAGTATAAGGTAAGGTAGTCTAGGATGGTGTAGGGTGTGGTGGGAGGTGTCAGGTGAGGTATATAGGGTAGGTAGTATCAGGTGTTTTCCTGTTATTCTGACCCTTGACCTCCTTTGTTTAGTATCAGTATTCATCCTCTCAGACATACTGTGTGTTCACCTACGATCTAATCACGTGATGGACTTGTAATCTCCAACTTGTACCCTCTCGTTAATTAAGTACTTAGAGTGGTTCATGTTTACTGATGAAGATGGATAAGGGTGCCATGGAACCTGTCTCACACTCCACACCCAATAATATATCCCATTACTTGCTCAGAGAAAACAGTAACTACTCATTCGTCTATGTGAATGCTTAACAACCTTGAATGGTAGGTGTGTGTGTAATATTATTTGTTACATGTATAATATTCCTGTATATATATATATATATATATAAATATATAAATATATATATATATATATATATATATATATATATATATATATATATATATATATATATATATATATATATATATATATATATATATATATATATATATATATATATATATATATATATATATATATATATATATATATATATATATATGAGTATTTGATATTATTTAATATTATTAATGTTTTTATGGATATTACTCTCATATTCCTCATCCTCTGCCGCAGTCTGATTTTGTGATAATTTGTACAGTAACAGACTGGTGGAGGAAGGGAGAGGTAGTGGCAGGAGGGGGGGGGAGGGTTTGGTGGTTGGGGTGGAGGGATGATTCACACTAAATATATATTATTAATACCTGCTTGCTAGTCTGGCTTCCTTTCCTGATCTATTAATAAAACGTAGGATGAATATCGATTAAATAGGCGCCACACGTACAGTCACAAGTCATAATAAATGTCTATACAAGTGTTGTGTTGTGGTTGAAGTTTGGAATCATGACATACCAGATAAAATGTGAACCAATTATAACGCTTATCCTGTCTTCTCATAATTACTGGAGCTCGTTTCAGGGGAGTAACCTATTATTGGAAATCAGAAGGCTACTGATTTCTCCAAAGTATGCCAGGGAACAGAACCCCTCCATATGGAATTATTATACAGGGGATGTATGTGTTTTGTAGCTGAGTTTTGTAGCCTACATTGACTCCAAATTGAACACAAAAGGTTGATTCCCTTATTTAACACTATCATCAGGCTATTATATTTCGAAGCACACCAGATACTTAGTTTTATATTGTCTCGTGACTGTACTTTCCTAAATGGGATAGTGTATACATTTGGAACATTGGAGCGCCCTGATTCCTCCATAGTATAATCAGGAAACAAGACCAGATCAACAAATATAATGGTGTCCTGTTGCTTGGAATAGCTTGGAGGAATCAGTTGCTGTAGACTGTTCCTGTATATTATAATGTTATATGTTGTGTGTGTCAATGGATTGGCTATATACTGTATATGTGGGTCGAGGCTCATGGATGGAAGGTAGCATTGTGAAATAGAGACAGGGAGGGAAAAAATATAAATGATAAAATAATCCTGGTTGACTTGTGTTACAGGGTGGTAGGCAAGAACATTCATATATAGTGTTGACCAAGATCCCTCAGGCTGGAGTGTTACCAGTACGATGGCTGTGTTGTGTGTCTCTAGAGTCATCGTACCGGTACCACGCCATCGTCAGCACCATGAATGTTCTTGCCTACCACCCACACAGTCCCACGTGAGAGACAGGGAGGAAAATTTCTATATAAAATTGATCCTAAATTATTTCTGTTTCAGTCTGATTATTTTTTTTTTAATTATTATTGTGTGTGTGTGTGTGTGTGTGTGTGTGTGTGTGTGTGTGTGTGTGTGTGTGTTGATCTTATATAGGTTTGGATTGAGGGTCAGCACCGTCATGTGGTTTGTTTGTTCCATTCTTTTAATGATTTTTTTTTCTATTTGTCTAGCAGTCTGTTTGTCTTTCTATTTGTTTGGTTTTCTATATATTGATATTGGTTTGGCCTTAATGTCTATCAGCCTATCTTTATCTGTCTGTTTAATCATCTATCTATCTCTGTCTGTCTGTCTGTCTGGTCAGCTGTGTGTCTGTCTATCTGTTGGGTAATCTGCCTATTTCATCTATTTATTTGGTCAACTATCTATCTCTATTTTTATCGTTGTGAAGATATGAGGAAAATATGGAGTGACGAAACAGAGATTATTAATATTATGCAGTCTACGTGTCCTATCCAATAGATCAGTATTATACAAAATATATTATACAAAAATAATATTGCTTTAACCACCCTCTTGAAACCATCACCACCACACCAAACCCAACTAAAAAAACAGAACCACAGGCAATCTACCGTAAGGAGGATTCAGACGGTTTGTAGAGAGTCTTAATTAAATGAACTTGGAATTCTCACGAGGGTATAATGGAAGTATCAGTTCTTAGCAAATGTATGTATGATGTATGTATGTATGTATGTATGTATGTATGTAATATGTATGTATTTATTATGTATGTATGTAATATGTATGTATTTATTATGTATGTAGGTATGTATATATGTATGTATGTATGTATTTATTATGTATGTATGTATGTATGATGTATATATGTATGTATCCATCCCATTCGTGATCTTCGTTACCTGATACTGTACATTAACAACTGATTGGATTGCATTATACCACTCGATAATGACCATCCTCATCTTTGGTTTCTCATATACGAGGCCCCGTCATACCCTCATTAAATTACACCACTCGTATTAAACTCACGAGGATAATATACAGTGTTGTTTGTGTGTGGGTACTGTACATACATTGGTTTTAAAAGGTATGGGTAAGCAACAAAACACCATTATTTTTAGTTCATTTGGTCCTGTTTTCTGGCAATTATACTCCAATGTGACAAAAGTGAATTGAGCCCATTAAGCTTTTTCATTTCCCGTCTAGCGTTGTCGGTGTTTTAAAAGTTACCATAATAATAATAAAATTGTGAAGTTCGATGCCCTAATGTGAGGACCGTGTGTGGCCTTTGAGGTTTACAATTATCACACCACAACAAACATTAAAGGAAGGGAAAGTTGGGGAAGGGCGGATGTTGAAGCACCTACTGTATGTTCTTTGGAACACACACACACACACACACACACATACACACATTTATACCACTCAATCAATTTTTCTCATTAATTTCTCCACAGGTGATAAAAAAAAATATTAGTTTCTATCTTCCCTGTGACCCGCTGATCTTTATATGCACTGTGACCTTACCCCCCCCCCCTTACCCCCGCCTCTCCACCCCCCTTTTACCCTCCCCCTTCCCCTCCTTCCTCCCTTCACCCTTCACCCCTCTTCCCCCTCCATTTCTCTCTACATTTTCTTCGTCCTCTCCACCTTTTACTTTTCCATTTTTTTTTCCTCCTCCATTTTCTTCGTCGTCTCCATTTTTTTCCTCCTCCATTTTCTTCGTCGTCTCCATTTTCTTCGTCCTTTCCATTTTCTTCGTCCTTTCCATTTTCTTCGTCCTTTCCATTTTCTTCTTCTCTATTTTCTCCTTCCTCTCTCCATTTTCCACCTCCTCCCTCTATTTCTCTTTTATTTTTCTTCGTTCTCAATTTTTTTCGTCCTCTCTCCATTTTCTCTCCATTTTCTCTCCATTTTCTTTCCATTTTCTTCATCATCTCTTCATTTCTTCCGCCTCCCTCCATTGTCTTCCTCCTTCTACCATTACTTGTCTTCTCCATTTCCTTCGTCCTCACTTGATCATTTTCGTCCCCTTATCTTTCTCTTCACTTCATTTTTTCATCCTCTATAATATTATGTGTATGTTTTTATTATAATTTTTCGTTTGCTTGACATTATTTATCAGGCCAAGTAGACACTGATTTTAAAGAGGGATAGATGTGGAAATAGAGGGAGAGGAGGAGGAGGAGGGCTAAGAGAGGCTATAGAAAGTAAGAATAGTTATAGATGACAATATATAGAGATGGGATAGATGGGGAAATAGAGAGAGAGGAGAAGGAGGGATATGTAAGGGGAATAAATGGAGAGTAGGAGGAATAGATGCAGAGGAGAAAGAGGGATAGAAAGGGAAATAGATGGAGAGGAGAAAGAGGTATTGAAAGGGAAAAAGATGGAGAGGAGGAGGAGAAATAGAAGGGTAAATAGAGGAGGAGGAAGAGGAGGGATAGAAGGGGTAATAGAGAGAGAGAGAGGAGAAGGAATGGGAGGGAAAAAATAGAAAGAATAGACACTGACAGCAAATAGAAATGAATGACCCAGGTAAGGAGTGAATTATCAATGATTATGACTGGAAAGTTAAAAGGATACAAGATGTGGTTTGTGTGTGTGTGTGTGTGTATGAGAGAGAGAGATAGAGATAGAAAAGGTTAGTGAGTAGGTGGGTGTGGCTGGGAATGTGGTGTTGGTGATAGTGATGGTGGAGAGAATGTAACATGAATGCATTAACAACCAAACATGGGCTAATATTGTCTTGTCTTCTCAAATTTATGTGTTATCTCTCTCTTTCTCTCTCTCGTGTGTGTGTGCCTCAGATTTTCCTATTTGTTTAATCTACGTGTGTGTGTGTGTGAGACAGACAGACAGACAGACAGACAGACAGACAGACAGACAGACAGACAGACAGACAGACAGACAGACAGACAGACAGACAGACAGACAGACAGCCAGACAGAGATAGAGTGTATGTATGTGTGTATTTGGATTGTATTCAGCTCGCAGTTTTACATACCATACCATATGTAGTAAGTAAGTGTTAAAATAAGCATGTAAATAGCACGTTTACACCATATAGGGATAAATAAAGACGAAAAGAGTGGAGAGGGTCACCGCTGGGCCTCACATATACCGATACTCATTGATAATAATTATAGAAAGGTTGTTAATTATAGAAAGGTTGCCCCACTTCTATTACTCCCAATCAGTACCGTACTTCCAAACATTGACCTACATCCTATATATGACTCTCAAACAGTACTCAAAGGTTGGACGTTGGACTAATGATATTGGGAGGTAATGTTGGAATTAACTCAGGAAAGGTCGTCTCATTTTATTACTCCCAAACTGTACATCCTATATATAGCTTATAAACAGTTCCCCGTGGATGAATGTTGGACTGGTAAATATTGAGGGAAATGAAGCTCTCATTTTACCCAACTGTTCACTTAATTGTCATTATGCAAAAAAAAAAAAAAAAAAAAAAAAATGTTTAATGACGCCTTTCTACAGTATTGGTGTCCACTACAAGGAGGAAGCTCACAGAAGTTACCGACATCTTAAAATGAATGAATCCCAGGCTTCGTATATTTTTACCTGGAATCTCACCAAATTTGTGCTTCAACTTGCCAAATAATCTCTCATCCTTGCCAAGTGCATTGACCTTTCCACATCCTCCTCCTCCTCCCCCTCCTCCTCCTCCTCCTCCTCCTCCTCCTCCTCCTCCTCCTCCTCCTTCTCTTATTCGTTGTGACACCTCGGAAAAGCCTCTCCAGCTCCTTTACTTTCTCATATGCCCGTGTATGGAGTATGGCTCTCATGTGTGGAGTGGCTCAACCTTCACAACACTCCTGGACAAGGTGGAATCAAAGGTTTTTCATCTCATTAACTCACCACCCATTTACTGATTGACTACAGCCTTTCTCTCTTAGCTGCAATGTTGCATCACTCTCTCATCTATTGCTATGATATCGTACATTGCTCTTCTGAACTCTCTGACTGTATTTTCATTCCTCTCAAAGCATACAACACTCGTCAAGTTACTCAGTCTTATCCCATTTCTGTTCAACTCCCTTTAACGGGAGAGATGGATGTAAATAGAGAATTCCAAAGTTGACCAGTTATGTATATTATGAAAGACAGAGTACTGGTTAACTCTTACATTAACTACAACTTATCTTCCTTGAATTAAGGGGATATTATACTTTTGGTACATTGGAGTGCCTTGATTCCTCCAGAGTAAGCCTATGCCGGGAAACAGGACCAAATTAACAAAAATAATCTCACACGCACACACACACACACACACACACACACACACACACACACACACACACACACACACACACACACACACACACACACACACACACACACACACACACACACACACACACACACACACACACACACACACACACACACACACACACACACACACACACACACACACACACACACACACACACACACACACACACACTTAATACCCCTCTATCATGTACTGTTTTCTGGATGTAGCAATGATGACACCATGCATACTGACCTCCCTTATGTCCTTCTCTTCTCTCATGCACCATCTTTCACTCCACAACCTCCTGAAGGCTGCATGGAGTGAAGGTATTGCACCATTGCATACAGAGCCTTCTTGCAACATGAAAACTCAACTTGATTTCTCTCACTGTTCATATCACTCTATCTATCCAATCTCTCTCTCTTATCTCTCTCTATCCTATTTAGAATTCTCTCACTGTTCTTTCTCTCTTTCTATCCTATCTCGATTTCTCTCACTGTTCCTATCTCTCTCTATCCAATCTCTCTCTCTCTTATCTCTATCCTATTTCGATTTCTCTCACTGTTCCTATCTCGATTTCTCTCACTGTTCCTATCTCTCTCTCTATCCAATCTCTCTCTCTATCCAATCTCTATCTATCTATCTATCTATCCATCTATCTTTGCTTACTGTCAATGTTCCTCTCATCCCAAGCACCAAGTAGGCGAGTGGGTTTGTTAGCTCGATAATATTTACCTCATAACACAGGCAGCTCCGATAATTTCCCATGAATACACCCATCTTGATAAGGTATACCGTATTACACACACACACACACACACACACACACACACACCAATCTTAAGACAAAACACAAACAAATGGAGTATGGTTTACCTTATAACCTTATGGATAATACAC
>JAWZYT010004356.1:0-17500 GCA_034508575.1 Petrolisthes manimaculis
AGTAGATTGTGGGTGTGAGTAGATGTGAGTGTGAGTAGATGTGAGTGTGAGTAGATGTGAGTGTGAGTAGATGTGAGTGTGAGTAGATGTGAGTGTGAGTTTGGGAGTTGAGAGGAGTAGTGAGTGTGAGTAGATGTGAGTGTGAGTAGATGTGAGTGTAAGTTTGGGAGTTGAGAGAAGATGTGAGTGTGAGTAGATGTGAGTGTGAGTAGATGTGAGTGTGAGTTTGGGAGTTGAGAGAAGATGTGAGTGTGAGTAGATGTGAGTGTAAGTTTGGGAGTTGAGAGAAGATGTGAGTGTGAGTAGATGTGAGTGTGAGTAGATGTGAGTGTGAGTTTGGGAGTTGAGAGAAGATGTGAGTGTGAGTAGATGTGAGTGTGAGTAGATGTGAGTGTAAGTTTGGGAGTTGAGAGAAGATGTGAGTGTGAGTAGATGTGAGTGTGAGTAGATGTGAGTGTGAGTTTGGGAGTTGAGATGGGAGTTGAGAGAAGATGTGAGTGTGAGTAGATGTGAGTGTGAGTAGATGGTGAGTGTGAGTTTGGGAGTTGAGAGAAGATGTGAGTTGAGTTTGGTGAGTTGAGAGAAGATGTGAGTGTGAGTAGATGTGAGTGTGAGTAGATGTGAGTGTGAGTTTGGGAGTTGAGAGAAGATGTGAGTGTGAGTAGATGTGAGTGTGAGTAGATGTGAGTGTGAGTAGATGTGAGTGTGAGTTTGGGAGTTGAGAGAAGATGTGAGTGTGAGTAGATGTGAGTGTGAGTAGATGTGAGTGTGAGTAGATGTGAGTGTGAGTTTGGGAGTTGAGAGAAGATGTGAGTGTGAGTAGATGTGAGTGTGAGTAGATTGTGAGTTTGTGAGTAGATGTGAGTGTGAGTTGGAGTGAGAGTGGAGATGTGAGTGTGAGTAGATGTGAGTGTGAGTTGGGAGTTGAGAGAAGATGTGAGTGTGAGTAGATGTGAGTGTGAGTAGATGTGAGTGTGAGTAGATGTGAGTGTGAGTTTGGGAGTTGAGAGAAGATGTGAGTGTGAGTAGATGTGAGTGTGAGTAGATGTGAGTGTGAGTAGATGTGAGTGGGTTGGGAGTTGAGAGAAGATGTTGAGTGTGAGTAGATGTGAGTGTGAGATGGAGTGAGAGATGTGAGTGTGAGTTTGAGATGTGAGTGTGAGTAATGTGAGTGTGAGAGTGTGAGTAGATGTGAGTGTGAGTTTGGGAGTTGAGAGAAGATTGTGAGTGTGAGTAGATGTGAGTGTGAGTAGATGTGAGTGTGAGTTTGGGAGTTGAGAGAAGATGTGAGTGTGAGTAGATGTGAGTGTGAGTAGATGTGAGTGTGAGTAGATGTGAGTGTGAGTTTGGGAGTTGAGAGAAGATGTGAGTGTGAGTAGATGTGAGTGTGAGTAGATGTGAGTGTGAGTTTGGGAGTTGAGAGAGGATGATATATTGGTAAAGAGACTGATACTAAATACATAGTTTTAATTAAAGAGGGGGAGGAGGAGAAAAAAGAAAAAGAAGGGGTGAGAGGAAAAAAAAAGAGGAAAAAAGGATATTGAGAAGGGAAAAGAAGAGAAAAACAAAGAGGGATAAAGAAGAAAAGAAGACGAGTAGAAAAAAAGAAAACAGAAAAAAAATTTATCGAGCCCTAAGATAATAAAAGCATAATTATATTTAGATTAAAAAAAAAAATTATCTAGCCCTAAGATAATAATAAAAGCATAATTATATTTAGATTAAAAAAAAAATTTTATCTAGCCCTAAGATAATAATAAAAGCATAATTATAGTTAGATTAAAAAAAAAAAATATCTAGCCCTAAGATAATAAAAGCATAATTATATTTAGATTTAAAAAAAAATATCTAGCCCTAAGATAATAATAAAAGCATAATTATATTTAGATAAAAAAAAAATTATCTAGCCCTAAGATAATAAAAACATAATTATATTTAGATAAAAAAAAAATATCTAGCCCAAAGATAATAAAAGCATAATTATATTTAGATAAAACAAAAAAAAATATCTAGCCCAAAGATAATAATAAAAGCATAATTATATTTAGATAAAAAAAAAAAATATCGAGCCCTAAGATAATAATAAAAGCATAATTATATTTAGATTAAAAAAATATATATATATCTAGCCCTAAGATAATAATAAAAGCATAATTATATTTAGATAAAAAAAAAAATATCTAGCCCTAAGATAATAATAAAAGCATAATTATATTTAGATTAAAAAAAAATAAAAAAAATCTAGCCCTAAGATAATAATAAAAGCATAATTATATTTAGATCTAAAAAAAAATAATAATAATCTTGGAAGGACCACAATGAAGCTGGGAGCGAGGCAAGTGAGGGTAGAATGAGGAGGTAATTACACGAAACTCTTTCATACGACACTCGGGAGGAGACATTTTTTCAGACACGGATAAAAAAAATTAAGTCGGGGGAAAAGTTAGTTACGTGTTTTTTTTGGAATATGTGCAGCAAAGAGAGAGAAAGTTGCTGCGTGTGAAATAATAATAATAATAATAATAATAATAATAATAATAATAATAATAATAATAATAATAATAATAATAATAATAATAATAATAATAATAATAATAATAATAATAATAATAATAATAATAATAATAGTAATTCTTATAATGTAAAAAAAAAAAAAAAAAAGTGGATGATGATGATAATAATTGCTTTGGTGTTTTGTTTGTTTGTTTGTGTTTATGTTTTTTTTTTTTTTTTTAATTTTTGGGAGTGTTTATTCTTTTTTTTTTATTTTTTTTTATTCTTTTTTTTAAATTTATGTCTCGTAAATCTACTTGAGTGTTGTTTTGTGTTGGTTGTTAGTGTGTGTTTGTGTAAAGGGTGTTAATGAAATACGAAAGATTACTATTATATACACATAATACGAAAGATTACTGTTATATTACAAATAATACGAAATATTACTGTTATATACACATAATACGAAAGATTACTGCTATATTACACATAATACGAAAGATTACCGTTATATTACAGATAAATACTAAAAAAAAAAAAAAAAAAAAAACATAAACAGAAACAAACAAACAAAACACCAAAGTAATCATTATTATCATCAACGTTTTTTTTTTTTTTTTTTTGACATTATAAGAATTACTATTATGATTATTATTATTATTATTATTATTATTATTATTAATATTATTATTATTATTATTATTTGTTTATGGAAAGGAATAAGAAGGAAGGTGAAGGAAGGAGAAAAAGGAAAGGGAATTATTATAGGAGGAGAGGTTAGGGAGAAGGAGGAGAAGAAAAATGAGAAAACAAAACAGGGAAAAGAAGCAGAAAAGAAAAATAAATAAAGAAAAAATATGAGAAGGAGTCAGAGAGAAGAGAAAAAAGAGGAGACATAGGATAAAGAGAGGAAAGGGAAATAGGAGAAGAAGAGATCAGGGAAAAGAAAAAAAGGAGGAGGAGGAGTAGTAGGAGAGGAAAAAGAAGAGAAAAAGAAGGAGGAGGAGGAGAAAGAGGAGGAGAAAGAGAAACAGGAGCAGAAGATAAAAATGAATAAGGAAAAGAAGAGAAAAAGAAGAAAGAGGAGGAGGAGGAGTAAGAGTAAGAGAGCATTGAAAGGGTCACAAATCCCGTTCGCAAATCTCGTGACTGGGGCAGCTAGCAAGTCTTCAATATATCTTTCCTGGCGTGTTGCTTGGGATGGACACCTTGCTTGCTTGCTTGCTTGCTTGTTTGTTTTCTTTGCTTGCTTGTTTCTTTGTTTGTTTGCTTGCTTGCTTGCTTGCTTGTTTGTTTTCTTTGCTTGCTTGTTTGTTTGTTTGTTTGTTTGCTTGCTTGTTTTTTTTGCTTGCTTGTTTGTTTTCTTTGCTTGCTTGTTTTCTTTGCTTGCTTGCTTGTTTTCTTTGCTTGCTTGCTTGTTTTCTTTGCTTGCTTGCTTGTTTTCTTTGCTTGCTTGCTTGTTTTCTTTGCTTGCTTGCTTGTTTTATTTGCTTGCTAGTTTGTTTTCTTTGCTTGCTTGTTTGTTTTCTTTGCTTGCTTGCTTGTTTATTTGTTTGCTTGCTTTCTTTGCTTGCTTGCTTGTTTGTTTGCTTGGTTGCTTGCTTGTTTATTTTCTTTCTTTGCTTGCTTGCTTGCTTGTCCTATGTTCTCCTCATTTGTTTAGTAGATTATGTGTGTTTCGTTTGTGTATGTGCGTGTGCGTTCTGCTTGTGTTTGTGTTTGTGCGTGTGTCTGCGTGAGTGTGCGTCTTTCTCTCTGTGTCTGTCTGTCTGCCTATCTATCTGTGTGTGTGTGTGTGTGTGTGTGTGTGTGTGTGTGTGTGTGTGTGTGTACTGTACTGTAGTATTACATGAGACTTGATCCCCCTCCTCTCTCTCTCTCTCTCTCTCTCTCTCTCTCTCTCTCTCTCTCTCTCTCTCTCTCTCTCTCTCTCTCTCTCTCTCTCTTTCCTTTTTCATGTGGTTGTCGTCACGTTTCATGATGCAAGCAGAGGTCGAGGTCACACACACACACACACACACACACACACACACACACACACACACACACACACACACACACACACACACACACACACACACACACACATACACACACACACACACACACACACACACACACACATACACACACACACACACACACACTCCACATAGTCTCTCTTAGAAACACACGTACATACTTCACAATTTCTCATACACACACACACACAGTCTCTCATACACACACACACAGTCTCTTATACACACATACACAGTCTCTCATACACACACACAATCTCTCTTACACACACACAATCTCTCTTACACACACACAATCTCTCTTACACACACACAATTTCTCTTACACACACACATCCTGGTAGGGTTCTGTGATATGCTACGGGTCTATGCTTTCCAATCCGTTTTCAAGGGTTTATGGTGAAGGATTGAGCATTGCTGTCGTCACACAGAGTGCAGCTTATAACACACACACATACACACATACACACACACACACACATACACACACAAAAAAAAACCTCTGACGTTTATGACCCAAAAGGTGGAAATTCCTGTATACCCCTTCCACGATCAATGAGCAATACCGTAAACAAAACTAAAACCGCATCAGCTATTGGTTCAAGACGTATTGGGTCCAGATGGTAAGTGAAAATAATATTATACCCCATTAGCTTTTTGAGGATAACATGGTCCGTAAGGTAATCCCCCCCAAACTGTCAGTCCTTCGTGGTGATGTTGTGGTCTGCTGCTGCTGCTGCTGTGGCTTGCGTGCTGTAATCATCAACCCCACTCACGCTATGTATGTATGTACAGTTGGGGAACAAAGTATCTGTACACCGTTGACGAGTTCTGGTAACAATGTCAGTGATAAACACGTTAGGAATAGATAACATTAAATTTTATTCATTACTACATAATGATAACTGATATTAGGTGACGTCGACCAACCACAGACAGTGAAATAAAAGTTATCCTTCAAATCATAAAGACTTTCTATCATTGACGTGTTTACTTTTGGGGATGTTGCCAGAAGTCACCAACAGTGTTCACATACATTATTCCCCAACTGTACGTCCAGTCACGAGCCATCATAACACGTGTCCATGTCTTGTTGTTGAAGTTTCGAATCCTCTGACATGCCAGTGACTAATTATTACAACGATGATCTTGACAATCTCACATTTACAGGAGATGGTTTGCTATTCCATTATTGGGGTATTTGTCACACAGCTGGAGAGTTATAATAATGCCTTGTGACCGTATGTAGATGCAGACGTTCAAAGAATATATTGGAAGGGGGAAACATGCTAGTGATTTATCTCCTCTTATCTATAGGGTCACAGTTTGGTCCCCTTCCTGGTTTATGTTTATATCAACCTCGCCTTGTCACTCTTAGTATGTATGTACAGTTGAGAAAGTAGAAAGTGCAAGAAAAGTATGGCAGTATATGGCAACATCTGGCAGGATTTTGTAGTAAGCCTTCGTAACTTAATGAATGAAGCACTAGGAACCCAAAGTCAATATAAAGTGGAACGTAATTGGCTGAACTTTGAGTGGAGGTGAAGATGTTGCCAGATACATGTATATTTGTCTTATACTTTCTACTTGTTCAACTGTACATGGAACTTGGAGCCTAACGCATTATTTACTGTATATCAATGAAAAGATGATAGAGGAAATATTTATGCTTGTGTCTTATCTCCTTACAGGGTCAGATTTGGGTCCCTAAATCGCACTGTTGTTTACATAAATCTCTTCTTCTCCCTCCAAGTAAGTACATGTAACAAGAAACCTAACGTAATACTGTATATCAAGGAAAATTGGATGTCAACTAAACTTCGGTGCAATTTTCAGGAGCGACAAGATTCCCGAGGGTCAGAGATGAATGTGGTGGTGGTGTTGGTGGAGGAGACGAGGGTATGGTGGTGGGTGAAGGTAGGGGAAGGGGAAGGGGAAGAGGAGGGCGTGGGAAGGACCCTTGGCTGATGAATGGAAAGGGGAGAGCAAGGACTGACGGAAGGCTGGAAGGAAGGAAGGAAGGAAGGGGAACACGTAAGCCCCACAAACACATGCACGATTAATTGCTTGGATAATTACGACTGCAAATATTCAATGAGAAATGATACAATAGTTCCCTGTGAGTAAGTGAGTCAGTGAGTGTGTAGCAGCGTTTTAATGGGAGATACTGTATGCTGTTTGATCTTCTTGGCTACTGATTCCTCCTTCCAGCCACCATCACCACCACTACTACAATCAAAACCATCACCACCACAACTTCTACCCATATACTTGACACCACTTCCACCACCTCCATACAAAACCAACATCATCACCCCTACCACTAACACCACCATCACTACCAGCAATTCCACCACTTCTACAATTACTACCACCACCACTACCAACACTACTAGGCTACTACTGCTGTCACCACCACCACCACCACTACTACTACTACTATTACCTCCCCCATCTCCCTCCCCTACACACCACCAAACATTATGGGTTAATTAGAGAAGGCAAACCAACCCGACCCGACCTGACCTCAGCACAGCACCTGGCCATCAACCCAAGATAGCAAGCGAGGAGAGGAGAGGAGAGGGGGAGCCATTATTGAACTCTCACTCTCAGACCAGGACTCCCTTGCCCTTATTATGCCGAGTCCCAAACCCAACACCATCCTCATACACCCGGGACACTGGCTGGGATAATTATGGGATGATAGAGGCATGAATAGTAGGTAGGTATGTATGTACAGTTTAGTGGTGATTTTCCCCTCCTCCCAGATGTCCTATAATTGGATTTAACTGATGTTGTGTTTGTTTGTGAATTTTTGCGTGGTTTTCATTATGTTTCGAGTATGTTTTCATTACGTTGCTATCTCCTTTAAGAACTGAAGAGAGGGGAGGTTTTGAAAGAGCTCAAGATTTGCAGTTTTCATTTTCTGTATGTTATCTCATCAAACGCAGTGTATCTAGGTATCTCAAACGATACTGAACATTATTTTGGATCTCTCTTACCCTTTTTATTTCACAGCTGAGCACATTAAAAGTGTGGATTCCATGCCTTTAGAAGAACACTATTTTAAAGATTACAACTAGAGTCAGAGTAACATTTCCAAAAGCCATGGTCAGCAAAAAATAAAGTTTGAAAAAGAAAATCTACTTCTTCCCCATCACAATTTCTTTGGCGGCCACGACTGGAAGATGAAAAATATGAAAGATTGGTTCTCTATTCCTCATGCATACCCGTGTAACTGCATCTTCAAAAGCCTTCTCTTGCCTTTCCAATAAATGGTGATGGTGGTGTGTGTCCCCTCCTGATCTCCCTATTGATAAGGTTCTCAGTCCTCGTCACCACCACTACCAATAACACCACCACAACACTATCACCACCACCACCACTACTCACAACGCTATCATCACCACCACACTATCACCACCACTATCACCACCACCACCACTACTCACAACACTATCATCACCACCAGTTCCACCATTAACTGTATACATAAACACTATCATCACCACCACTACCAATAACACTACTACCACCACTACTCACAACACTATCACCACCACTACCAGCCCTCCCCCACAACAACAACACCACCACCACCACCACAGTTGTACCACGATCAGATTTACCCCCACAACTCAAGACCAGCCAATCAGTCAACAAGGAAGGGATAACTAACAAACTAACTCACTCACTCACTCACTCACTCCGACCAACCAACCCGACCAACCCGACCCCCTCCCACACCTCTACTCTCCTCTCTTCCCTGAGCAAAAGGACTTGTTCCCTCCTCAATACTTAATTGGCAAACACACTCCTCTTTCCCACGCCCCGCTGCCGAGATGAAGTGAACTGCGAGGGTGTGGAAGACTGCCCCAGAAGAAAGAACAGGACAATCACCACTGAGAAGCAAGGGTGGATGGGGAGAGGGAAGTGATGCAGGGATGGATGGATGTATGGGGAGAGGGAAGTGATGGATGGATGGATGGATAATAGATGGGGAGGATGCGGAGACGGAAGTGATGCAGGGATGGATGTATGTAAGGGGAGAGGGAAGTGATGCAGGGATGGAGGGATAATAAATGGGGAGGATGAGGAGACGGAAGTGATGGATAGATGAGGAGAGGGAATGGATGGATAGATGAGGAGGAGAGGGGAGTATAGAGTTGGGAGGATGAGAATAGGAGGAGGATGGGGAGGAGAACAGTTAGATTGGATGGAGAAGAGAGGGGAGGAGAAGGATGGGGAGAATGGAAAGGAAAGATGATGATTGGTGAATGAAAGAGAGATGGAAGGAGAGGAGAGATGAATGACAAGGAATGAAAGACAAAACCAAAATAAAAGATGGGAAAAATAATAAAAAATGAATAAGAAAGAATAACGGCAGCAGGAAAAAAAATGGAAATAGAGGAAACAGCAAGAAGTGAAACATGAATAAAAAATATATATCACGATTACAAAAAAAAAAAAAAAAAAAAAAGTGAAATATGAATAAAAAAATATATATCACGATTACATAAAAAAAAAAAAAGAGAGGTGAAAGACTGATGAAAATGAAGATGGAAATAATGAAGGAAGGAAAGACGGATGAGGAGGAGTAAAAAGATAAAGGCGTGACCAACGAAGAAGTCCCACAGAGAGGAGAGGTGTAATGGATGGTGAGGTATTGAGGCAGTGATGTATGGGGGAGGGAAGGAAGGTAGGTAGAGGGGAGGGAGGTAGATAGGGGGGGAGGAAGGTAGGTAGAGGGGAGGTAGGAGGGAAGGAAGGTAGGGGGGAGGGAAGGAAGGTAAGGGGGAGGGTAGGAAGGTAAGGGGGAGGGAAGGAAGGAGGGAGGAAGGTGGGGAGAGAGAGGTGTCTTTTGCTGATGAGAACTGAAGCAATTATGGTGGTGATGGTGATGGTGATGGTGGTGGTGGTGGTGGTGTTAGACTATTTCCAAATATAGGACACCCAGCCAGTGTGTGTGTGTGTGTGTGTGTGTTATGTGTGTGTGTGAGTTTGTATGTGTGTGAGTTTGGGTGTGTGTGTTTTATGTGTGTGTGTTTTATGTGTGTGTGTGTGTATGTATGTGTGTGTGTGTGTATGTGTGTGTGTGTGTATGTATGTGTGTGTGTGTATGTGTGTGTGTGTGTGTGTTTTATGTGTGTGTGTGTGTATGTGTGTGTGTGTTTTATGTTTGTGTGCGTGTGTGTGTGTACGAGTGTGGGCAGCTGCGTGTGCGTGTTGCAAGAAATTACAAAAGATAAAATATAAACAAATAATATAACTGTATCATCTAAGATTTTTTTTATATCGACTGAACAAGATAAGGAGAATAAATAGTGTAAAAAGATAAAGAAAAACAAAATATGATGAAATCCACAAGGCACGAAACAAATCGAAATTTTATGGAATTACTAGGTAGCAAATGGTAGACAGAAGCTAACACACAGACAGACAGACAGACATGGACAGAAATAAATACAGATGCTGCGAAAAATAGGGGCCAAAGAATGTTGGAGTGAGAGAAAAATAGAAAATGAAGGACAGGAAAGGAGTGGGATCTGAGAGAGAGAGATGATGAAAAGAGAACGCGAATGCAGCAGAAATATAAAATACTGTAACGAGGAGGCTGAAAAGAAATAAGGGAAAAGAGGAAATGATCCACACAGGAATCAAGAAGGAGAAAAAGGAAAATAGAGGCGTGTAAAAATATAGGCTGTCCCCAGGTGAACAAAAATAAAAGAAACTGCAGAGATGGAAATGTAAACACGAAAAGTCAACAGAGGGTAGAATATATTTATATATATATATATATATATATATATATATATATATATATATATATATATATATATATATATATATATATATATATATATATATATATATATATATATATATATATATATATATATATATATATAATTCCTTCATAAACACACATGGACATACAGTAACCATTAATTTCCTTCCTATATACAATAACCTATATATAATAACCATTAATTCCCTTCCTATATAATTTATAACACACCAACACGTCATTCCCTCCTCACTCCCTCGTAGCAGACCATTGGCCCTCTATTTCCTTCCTACCTGCCAGCCAGAGCGACGAAGAAAAGAGAGAAAGGAAACCGCTAATGGCTTGGCAGGAGTCGGGGAGCGATCTAATATCCCTCCCCATAAACATACACTGAGGAAAGCCGCTTACACCAACTCAACTTCTTTAGCTCAGCCGCGTGGAAAATAGGAGGCAGTTTAATACACCTTGCCAGCACAACCTGAGGTCTTGTTGATGGTGATCTTTAGAACGATGCTGAGGGGGAAGGGGGGGGAGGGGGGAAGGGGGGGAGGTGAGGGGGAGGGGTGAAGGTGTTGTGCTGCTGGGGAAGGGAGGGAGGTAGAAAGGGCAAAGGGAAATAAAAATCCTAGCCCCCCCTTCCCCTACATATACAAACACATTCATACACATACACATACACATATAAACAAGTCAGCACAGGCACTCGAAAACGAATCTACACACACAAGCACACACACGCATACACACACATACACACAAATAAAAATACCACTTACCAACATATACTTACTCGTGTATTTTCCTTCCCTGTTCCTTCTTCCCCCTGTATGAGAATAAGAAGGAACTAACACACTGGTTCGTGACTACCCAGCCTTCCAACTCTCTCCTTCACTTACTTACCCCTCACCAAGACATGTAGGACAGTATAGGACAGAAGGAAGGGAAGGGAAGGAAAGGAAGGGAAGGGAAGGGAAGGAAAGGAAGGGAAGGGAAGGAAGGGATCAGTTCGTGCCTGCTCCTTTGCCTGCCTGCCTTCCTTCCTTTCTGCCTGCCTGCTTGCCTGCCTTCCTGCCTTCCTTCCTTTCTGCCTGCCTTCCTTTCTGCCTGCCTGCCTGCCTTCCTTCGCCCAGAGACATTTCATTATCCGCCGCGAGTTTCCATTGTTATGGTAATTTTCCTGAAGGAGGGTCTCTATAACTTCACTTTGTTTCCCCGCTGCAATTTCGTTGGGCTCGCTCTCAATTTCGGCGGGTGGGGATGCATACCTTTCCTGCCACTGCCACCGCCTTTCCTCCCTCCCTTCCTCCCTCCTCCTCCGCCTTTCCTCCCTTCCTCCCTCCTCCTCCGCCTTTCCTCCCTTCCTCCCTCTTCCTCCGCCTTTCCTCCCTCCCTCCCTCCCTCCTCCTCCTCCGCCTTTCCTTCCTCCCTCCACCTATTCTTCTCCTTCTCCTGCTCTGCCTCCTCCTTCTCCAGTTTCCCATCTCCAAGCCTCCTCCCTCCCCAGACCATCTCTCAAATTACTCGCTTACACACACACACACAAACTCTCACTCTCTCTCACTCTCTCTCTCTGTCTTTCTCTCTCTCTCTCTCTCTCTCTCTCTCTCTCTCTCTCTCTCTCTCTCTCTCTCTCTCTCTCTCTCTCTCTCTCTCTCTCCCTATATATACTATCTCCGTGGCATCATTCTCCTTCCCGCTCTATCAATATTGTTACAACTCCTGCCATCACTCCTCCTCCTCCTCCTTCTTCGTGTGTATTCCTTGTGTGTTCCTACTATCAAGATTCCACTCCTTACTCTCTTATTCTGCCGGTCGTTTCTGCTGAGCGAGTGGTGAGCGAGTGGTGAGGGAGTGGTGAGGGAGTGGTGAGGTCTGTGTATGTGTGGTGGTGAGGGAGTGGTGAGGTCTCTGTATGTGTGGTGAGGGAGTAGTGAGGTCCATGTGTATTGTGTATATGTGTGTGTGAATATGTGTGTGAGGTGCCTGTTCTCGCTGTCCAATTATATTGTCTAAAATACAAAAACATAGGCAGTTTAATGCAATATACAAAACAGAAAATTAATGCATAAAACCGAGAGCAAAATAATAATAAAAAGAAAATATATATGGACAAATTTGGGACGAGGTTTTAGTAAGTTTCTGTAGCGAAATGGAGAGCAAATTTATCTTCCTAAACCCTAACTTGACCTGCCAAAGTTACACTCTCCCAAATGAACCCCTGACCACCTCTGTGTGTGTGTGTGTGTGTGTGTGTGTGTGTGTGTGTGTGTAACCTAATCACTTAATGAACTACTGCAGTCCACTCTATACTTTTTTAGTTAGGTTGGTAAAGAGAACCTAACTAGGGAGCAAAATGGGAATGAACTTTTACTTTTGGCGTGTGTGTGTGTGTGTGTGTGTGTGTGTGTGTGTGTGTGTGTGTGTGTGTGTGTGTGTGTGTGTGTGTGTGTGTGTGTGTGTGTGTGTGTGTGTGTGTGTGTGTGTGTGTGTGTGTGTGTGTGTGTGTGTGTGTGAGTGTGTGTGTGTGTGTGTGTGTGTGTGTGTGTGTGTGTGTGTGTGTGTGTGTGTGTGTGTGCATGTGTGTGTATGTATATGTGTGTGTGTGTGTGTATGTATATGTGTGTATGTGTGCGTTAATGAATGTGTGTGTGTGTGGGTTAATGATTGAACGAATGAATGTATGTATGTGTGTGTGTGTTTACGAGAATTATATTTTCATTTTCATATTTCTTCTTCCATGCATATTTTACTTCTCTTATTTTACCCCTCCTTCAACCTCACCTCACTGTCTCCATCTCCTCCTAAACTACCTCCCATCTCCTTCTCTTTCTCATACCTCCTCCTCCACCACCTCACCTGACTCTCTCCATCTCCTTCTCCTCCTCTCCCAACCTCACTCTCCCCATCTCCATCTCCTCCTTCTCCTCATAACTCCTCCTTTCCCAACCTCACCTCACCTCACTCTCTCCCTCGTTTCCTCCTCATACCTCCTCCTCCACCTCCTCCACCTCCTCCTCCACCTCCCACCTCCTCCTAACTCCTGTCCTACCAGCCCTTCCATTCTCATGACGGCACTAATATGTCTCCCGTTGCTTGAATTTCTTCCTCTCGTGTCCCTTCCATCCTTGTTTCCTTCATTCTTGTTTCTCCCTTTCTTACTTCTCTATTATTATTATTTCTACCTTGTTGTTATTCATATTATTATTTATACGTATTTATTTCTCTATAATTTTCATTTGTACCGTTTTATTTCTCTATTATTATTATCATTATTATTATTATTATTATTATCATTATCATTATTATTATTATTATTATTATTATTATTATTACTACTTCTACCTTCTTATTTCCGTCATTTGTATTTCATTCTTGTTTTATCCATTTATATTTTATACATTCGATTTTATTTCATTCCTCATTGTTATTTCCTCCATTCTTGCTTTTCCTTCGTTCTTGTTTCTTCCCTTCTTGTTTATTTTCATTTCTACAATCCTATTTCCAAATTCTTCTTTCTTCATTCATATTTCTTTCATTCATTAATCTTCTACCTTACTTCTCTTATCTTATTTATTTCTTCAGCCCTTAATTTCTTTCATTAATTTTCCTTCCATTATTAATTCTTCAGTCTTATTTCTTCCATTCATTTTTCTTCCATTCTCAATCCTCTATTCGTATTTTCATTTAATACTTTTGTCGTTCAACTTTCTTTCATTGTTATTTCTCTCTTTATATTCCCTGTTCTTAATTCTTCCATTACTTTATCTTCATTCTTGTATCTTTCCTTCATAGTTTTTTTTTTTTCCAGGCTACTTCTTGTGTTGTGGTCATTTTTCCACTTATTCTTTCTAATAGTTTTACAGTCTCCCTCTTCTTTTTATATTAGAGCAAGGAAGGGTTCTCGTCCATTTTATTTAACCTTTATTTTTATTGTCTCTTTTACTTACTCCGTTTACTACACCATCTTCACATCACATTTTTCAAGAAGCACTCCTTTTTTTTACATATATATCTTGTTAATTCTTTTCATCTGTTTTTCATTTCCTTCATCATCTATATATTAGTTTTCTTCTCATGTATATCTATCTATCTATCTATCTATCTATCTATCTATCTATCTATCTATCTATCTATCTATCTATCTATCTATCTATCTATCTATCTATCTATCTATCTATCTATCTATCTATCTATCTATACCCCATTTCGTCTCATCTGTTTCCCTGTGTTCTTTAGCTGAGAAACTTTCCAATAAATAGGTTAAGTACCATCTTCTAATTTACTACAAGCAGCTACTCACTATTCCATACAATAACATGACATGGGAACGTGTAAAACATGAGTCAGTTATGTGTGTGTTATCCTTGTGTGCATTGAAACTTATGTCCACGGCTGTACACTCCATCTTTAACACACACACACTCACACACACACACACACACACACACACACACACACAAGCATCATGCATATTTAACCTTCTACTGGCAAGCCCCTTTCTTCCACGCTCACATCTTTCCTTTCTCATGCAAACCCCTTCATCACACATGCATACCTCGGCTACTTCAAGCTTCCTTTCCCTTATCTGTACACCCTTAAAAAATACACACACACATATACACATACAGTTCACATACATCATTCATAATGTAACTTTGAGAATATGAAAATTAATGTAGTCCTGAATGATATGTTATTGTTTTTCTAATCATTTATTTTTATTTTCATTATGGGTTACAGTCATATATAAGAAATATCTACCCGTAATTCACTACAAAATTTAAATGAATTAATTAAATCAATTAATAAATAAATAACTTATGAAGAAAGAGAGGAATAGCTAAAAAGAGAAACAGGAATAACGAAGAGAAGAAACATGAATAACGAAGAGAAGAAACAGGAATAACGAAGAGAAGAAACAGGAATAACGAAGAGAAGAAACAGGAATATATAAGAGGAGAAACAGGAATACATAAGAGAAGAAACAGGAATACATAAGAGGAGAAACAGGAATACATAAGAGGAGAAACAGGAATAACGAAGAGAAGAAACAGGAATAACGAAGAGGAAAAACAGGAATAACGAAGAGAAGAAACAGGAATAACCAAGAGGAGAAAACAGGAATAACGAAGAGAAGAAACAGGAATACATAAGAGGAAACGGTAATAACAAGGATGAAGCAGCAATAATTAGGAGGGGCTAAGATTCGGTCGATGAAATGAAGGCTACAGATTCCTCCAAACTGGGGAATGAAACAGACTCCCCACCTTACAGCGTTCCGTAGTAAAGGTGTTTCTTGGGTGCAGTTTGGGACTCCTGATGCCTCCAATACCCCGGCAACATCTAAAGCCTATAATAACCCGGAGGAGGTCACCCACTGTGCACACTTGACAATCTAATTATGTATACATTGATGAGCACACACACACACACACACACATACACGCAGGATGGCTCTGACTCTGTGTGTGTGTGTGTGTGTGTGTGTGTGTGTGTGTGTGTGTGTGTGTGTGTGTGTGTGTGTGTGTGTGTGTGTGTGTGTGTGTGTGTGTGTGTGTGTGTGTGTGTGTGTGTGTGTGTATGCGTGTGTGTGTGTGTTGCACTGGTGGCTGACTGTTGTTGAAGGGAAAGAGAAGTAATAATAATAATAACAAGACATCATTCGATGGCAACACCGCCCCTTAAAGATGCCAGCATCCACTCGCCCTATGCTATCTTTAATTTTTTATGACCTTGACCTTCGACCGATTTTGCCTAAAAGTTAATCATTTTGTTTTGTGATGAATATCTATCAATAGAAAAAAAATGAACATCATACGGCTAAACCTGTGGACGCTAGAGTCATAAACAAACACACGAACAGATAAATAAATAAATATCCGGCACCGAAAACAAATCACCTTCCCCTTCGGGGCTGTGTATTTATATATAATAATAATATATAAATATGTAAACATGTAGCCATAAGAGTATCCCATCCATACAGTATTCCCCACAGGCCAAACACTACAACGATAAGAGAATTAGAACTACTGACGAAACTCTTACAAATTCCATGCAGCCTATCACATTGTTGTTGGGGAAGCGTTTTGAAGGCTATATTTTATTCTAGTCAGGGATTCTGACAAATTTTTGAGGGGGAAAACTTTCTCAATCTCGTGAGTTTCTTGACTGACAGAGACTATTACCGACTCCCTTGCTACCCCCTGGCCCCTTGGTTTAACACTGTATTTTCATGCCTTGGTCTTGCCCTTCTTTTTGGCCTTGTTCTGTTCTGCCCTGTCTTGTTGTCCTGACTTGTTCCGTCCTTCATTTACCCTACCTGCCCTTCCCTGCCCTGCCCTACCCTGTCTTACCCTGCCCTTTTCTCCTTTTTCCCATCTTGCCCTGCCCTACCCTACCCTTACCTAACCATACCCTTCCAACCAACCCAGCCTTCCCAACACTATCCCTAACACAACATACCCTACCAACCAACCCTTCCCTACCCCCAACACAACATACCCTTCCTTTCCCTATCCCCATCACAACATACCCTACAAACCAACCCTTCCCTATCCTATCCCTAACACCAACCAACCCTTCCCTACCCTATCCCTAACACCAACCAACCCTTCCCTACCCTATCCCTAACACCAACCAACCCTTCCCTATCCTATCCCTAACACAAACCAACCCTTCCCTATCCTATCCCTAACACCAACCAACCCTTCCCTATCCTATCCCTAACACCAACCAACCCTTCCCTATCCTATCCCTAACACAAACCAACCCTTCCCTACCATATCCCTATCACAACATACCCTTCCTTCGTTCCCTACCAACCTAACCTTTCCAACTTATCCTTTGTCTTATTGTTCGTTCCCTTCCCAGTGTTTCCTTCTTCTGTCTTTCCTCCCTAGATCCCTTTCCCCTGGGTACTTGAATATTCCTCATTGATCTTCCTTCCCTTTGTTATTGGAATGGATATTGCTCTTTTCCATCTTATGTCCTTCTTCCTCTTCAGTCATGCACTTTCCTTTGCCCTCCGATATAGCCATGTGCATCAGTATTTATTATTATTATTATTATTATTATTATTATTATTATTATTATTATTATTATTATTTACGCCAAACGATATAAACTGTCACAGAAAAACTCATTGAAATATAAATAGGAAAAATAAGACGAACTTTTGCCCACGACTGCACATAAA
>JAWZYT010004357.1:0-20000 GCA_034508575.1 Petrolisthes manimaculis
CTTTTCCTCTCCCCACTGATTTCCCTTTCAAAGTGTTCAGTTTCATTCACTTTCCTCTCTATTCATTTATTCTTGCTCGTCCACTCAATACCCTTCCTTTATTCTTTTCAATCATTCCTTTTCCTCGTCTTTCTTGGTGTAACTATGCCATAGAAATAAACTAAATTAATATATGCAGGAGATAATTAAATGCATGCATCATTGCATATGAGTACGGACACATGAATAAAATCATATGTATGAAAAGTGAGTATGAAAAAATTATGCACTCATGTATGTATGTATGCATATTATGTATGTAAGTATATATTAAAGACAGTAGAACAAATATCGATGCACTAAAATATTCCCTTCTAACTTTACCAATACACACACTGACCTCGGTGTTAAATGACTACGGTACGACCTCTCCGTGCCACAGTGACCGAAATCTGTCACGGTTCATCATGTCTCATACCGAGTAATGAACCCTCACTTTTATTATTTATCTTCTTTTTTTTATACTGCAGACGGAAGAAGCCAATGATGAATATTAGGGTCGCCTCAGTATATATATATATATATATATATAAACAAAACGAATCTTTGACAAGTGGACTATTATATTTCCTGTCTTTTGAAATAAACTAATGGGAGTTATTATGTCACCTTGACCTTAACGTCTATGTGTGTGTTTGTACGTGTACGTGTGTGTGTGTCTGTGTGAGAGAGAGATAGAGAAAGAGAGAGAACAATGAAGTTAGTGTGAAAGGATGAAAGTAGAAAAAAGAAAAGAAAATGGGATTATCATACGGATGGATCTGATTCATAGTCTCTCTCTCTTTCCCCTCTCTCTCTCTCTCTCTCTCTCTCTTTCCCTCTCTCTCTCTCTCTCACTCTCTCTCTCTCTCTCTCTCTCGCTCTCTGTCTCTCTGTCTCTCTCTCTCTCTTTCTCTCTCTCTCTCTCTCTCTCTCTCTCTCTCTCTCTCTCTCTCTCTCCAAGGCCATCTACCAAACCATCTATCTTTTTTATCTATCTACAAATCTATCAATCAATCTATCTATCTCCCCCAATAAATTCCTCTACCATCCATCCATCCATCCATCTATCTCTCTCTATATATATCTATCTAACTAACTATCTATCTATCTCTTTCTATCATCTCTCTCTCTATCTATCTATGTAACTAACTAACTATCTATCTATCTCTTTCTATCATCTCTCTATCTATCTATCTATGTAACTAACTAACTATCTATCTATCTCTTTCTATCATCTCTCTCTCTCTCTACGTATCTAACTAACTATATATCTATCTCTTTCTATCATCTCTCTATCTCACACACTCGCGGTCCCAATACAATTTGTTGGGGGATCCTTTTATTTCTCTTGCTCGCCGACACTTTTTTTTTTTTTTTTTATCTTTCCTTCTTGTTGGTTCGGGATACTTTTTTTTTTTTCCTCTTCCTTTTTTTTACATTTTTTGAGTCCGTTCCGCTCCTTCTGTCCTTTGCCTCCATTCCCCTCTATCAATTCTCTTCCATGCATTTTAACCTGAGAGATTTTTTTACTACGGTACTTTTTTTTCCCAGCTTCTGTACATGGGGTCTCTTTATTTTGTTTCGTAGGGTATATTTTTTTACATCTGCTTTTCAAAATTATTATTAACCCTCGAATTTGATCATATTATATTTATTGTGTTTGTGTTTGTGTGTGTGTGTGTATCACATTCTACTATTTCTACATTCATCTCCCAGTTTTCTCTCATTTTCTTCTTTCATCAATCATTCTCTTCTTTCATCATTTCCCTCTCTCATTTTTCTTTCATTACTCCCCTCTTTCATTTTCTGTTTTCTCAGCTTTCTCTCATCCTTTTCTCTCTTTCTTATTACTCTCTCATCATTTCCCTTTTCACTTCTCTCTCTCAGCCTTCTCTCTTCCTTTTCTCTCTCTCATCATTTCCCTCTTCACTTCTCTCTCTCAGCCTTCTCTCTCTCTCTTATTACTCTCTCATCAATATCCTTCTCTCTCAACCTTCCCTCTTCCTTTTCCTCCCCCCTATCTCCCCCCCCTCCCACCCCCTTTTCGTCATCACTCAAGAGCCTAGCATCTGGACTCTCCCCATCTCTGAATCAAATTAACTGGAAACTTTTTGAGCACAGTAATCAATGATTCTCACAGTCTTTTCTTATCGGTCATATTAATTATTATCAGTATCATCTTCGTTATTATTATTATTATTATTATTATTATTATTATTATATTATTATTATTATTATTATTATTATTATTATTATTATTATTATTATTATTATTATTATTATTATTATTATTATTATTATTATTATTATTATTATTACAATATTATTCGTGACATCAATGCCAGTACCAAAAGCATAGTAATCAGGAAAATAAAGAAAATAATCGCCTTACTTACACCAGCCAGCCAGCCATTCACAGCTTTAGGTATTGAGGGTGTAAGGGCGAAATTGAAGTAAGGCAGGTAATCCCTTGGAGGCGGTAATGAGGATAGAGATTGCTGGAGGCAGGGGCTTAGAGGGTAATGGAAGGATAAGAGAGAGAGAGAGAGAGAGAGGAGAGAGAGAGAGAGAGAGAGAGAGAGAGAGAGAGGAGAGAGAGAGAGAGAGAGAGAGAGAGAGAGAGAGAGAGAGAGAGAGAGAGAGAGAGAGAGAGAGAGAGAGTGTGTGTGTGTGTGTGTGTGTGTGTGTGGTCGTGGGGTGATGTGATGTAAGTAACAGAAGGGTGTATGTGTGTGCGTGTGCGTGTGTGTGTGTGTGTACGTGTAATGCAAGTGTATAGTATTATGTTGGTGTGTGCATGTGTGTGAAGTTGACCGTGTGTGTTTATCGTCTATGTGCGTGAGTGTGAGTTTGCGTGTGCGTGTAGTAGAATGTGTATAAGTGCGTGAAGGGAGGGAAAGACATGTGGAATGAAGTAGTATGTTTGTAGGAATGTGAGTGAGAAAGTTAATGGGAGCAAGGGATATGAAGTGTGATTAAGATGATGGTGGATGTGAGGGAGTGAGATGGAAAAGGAAGAGAGGAAGGGGAAGGAAAGGTAGCGAGAAACACGGATAGAGGAAATGAAAGGAAAGGGAGTGAGATTGAGAAGGGAGAGAGAGAGAGAGAGAGAGAAGGAATAGGAATGAGAGAGAGAAAGAGAAGACGGGCTTAGAAAGGAGAGAGGGAGAGAGAAAAACGGGATAGGAGGGGGAAGGAAAATGACTGAGAAAGGACAGAGAAAGTGGTAGGAAAATATAAGGAAGATATTAAGGAGAAATATTGAAAGAGGAAAGACAGAAAAATGTGAAATACTCAGAATGAAGAGAGAACGAATAAGAGGAGATAGAGAAATAAAAGAGAGATTGGGAAAGGAGGAGAACTAGAGAGATAAAACAGACATATTGAGAATGAAGAGAGGTTGAGAAGGGAGAGAAAATGAGAGAGGAGAGAATTTGAGAAAGGTGTGAGTGAGACAGAAATGTAAGAAAATAGGAAGATTGAGTTTGAAAAAAAGGAAATAAAGAAAATGAAGAATGATGTTAAGTTTAAAACCCAGAGAGAGTGAAAGGGGATAAATATTAAGAAAAGAGAGAGAGAGAGAGAGGAAGGAAAGAGGCAAGGAGAGGGCAGAGGTTAGGGGAGAAGGAAGAACTTTATGGTGAGAGAGAGAGAGAGAGAGAAAAAAAACATAACCCATAAAGAGGGAGAAAGGAGAAGGGTGACAGAGGGAGAGAAAAGGCGAGACAAGACGGGAGAAAAAAACAACAAAATTATTGCTTTTGAAAATATAGGAGAAAGAGGGAAAAGCGAGATCTCATGAAAGAAGTTTAATAAAAGAAAGAAACTTGGATTGGACACTGGAGATACGACGAGAAAGGAAGGAGGGGAACGGAAGGAAAAAGGAAGAGGAAATAGGATGAGGATGAAATATGGAGGAGGGACAAGAAGAGGCAAAAGAAGGTGAAGGAAGAACGAGAAATAGAGAAAGAAAGATATGGTGGAAGAGGGAGTACGTGTGTGTGTGTCACTGTGTGTTTGTGTTTGTGTTTGTGTGTGTGTGTGTGTGTGTGTGTGTGTGTGTGTGTGTGTGTGTGTGTGTGTGTGTGTGTGTGTGTGTGTGTGTGTGTGTGTATATGTTTGTGTTTGTGTTTGTGTGTGTGTGTGTGTGTGTGTGTGTGTGTGTGTGTGTATTAAGAAGAGAACTCCCATTTACACACCTCTAACCAGAATATAATATCATAATCAAGTCCCATATTTACCGGCCCAGGGCAAAACAATTCATGCTGGCAGAGTTGAATAGAGGGTTGAGTTTGAATACTGTTGTCAGGTCTATTGTATTTCTCAACACACTGTAGCCTCATCGTATATTCATTAAATTGGAGATGTACGAGTCCTTCAAATACTACCACGAAACATCACCTATATGGAAGGAGCTTGTTTCGTGGCATGGTTAGGAGGAATCAGAAGCCTCCAATTTCCATACACGATACCTTCACATAATGTCAGGCAACAGAATAGTCTCTCAATTCAAGAGTAAAGGAATTATTTTATAGTATAGTTTGAAGGGATTACGGGGGTGCGGGAATAGGGGGACAGGCTTGGGGGGGGGGGGTGCAGGAGTAGGGGGACAGGCTTGAGGGAGTTAGGGGTGTGTGGGAATAGGGGGACAGGCTTTCTACCCACCCCAAGCCTGTCCCCCTATTCCCGCACCCCCCCAAGCCTGTCCCCTACTCCCACACCCCCTTAATAGCCATCAATTTCGACGACATAATAATACACCCCTTAATCCTAATTTTCTTGACCTAGATTATATATTACTTCCTAAATACAACACTCTGCAATTTGGAGACAAACTTGTATGACCTAGATTTATTTACATGCATTTTTCTCCATTACTCATTCAAGAAAACCTTATTAATTTTCTACTGCTTTATTTATCCGTGACTCTTTTATTAATTCGAGACTGTTAATTTTATTCCACACTACTTTTGTACTTTGTAACCCAATATAATACAAAAATATCTGTAACTCGCATGTCCAAAAGCAATGAATAGCTACTAATATTTTTCAATCTTGTTCTTTTCAGGTAAGTGTGACTATCTAATCTATCTTCAGTAGTTAACAACAAGAGGTTTATATTGGAAAGGAGCAGCTATCAAGGTAAGACACACAGATGCCCAGAAAACTTATGTCTCCTTATGAGATCATGTATCATCATTATTAATACGATATGCTGATAAATGCCAGATTCCAATTCCTGGCAAGAGATAATAATATAAGATTGTTTACATGTGAATATCGATCTTCCTCTGCTGTAAAAATGGTGATCATTATACTATGCCACAGACAAGAGGAAAAATTACTTCTCTATTACTATATAATATCTTCCCTTTCCTGTAGAACAATGTGCCATAAGCTGTTTTTTTCGTACACTAAAAGCCTAACAGATAAAAGAAAAAAATCTGAGGCCGTTTTTTGTTGTGGTTGTGGCATTTGATCCCAGCCTCGCCCTCACTCTACTCACACCACAAAGGGGAAAAAGAATATGGGGGCTAGGGTGGGGGGTGGGGGGGCGAATGCTGGGGAAAGATGGGGGGGGGGATGTTGGAGAAAGGAGGGTAGGGGGTTGGGCTGAGAAAAAAGTGAAGGAGGAGGTGAGAAAAGAAGAGCTGAGGGACTGGAAAGAGAAGTTTGGAGGGACATGGAAAAGAAAGTTGAAAAATCAGGGAAAAGGAGATTTGTGGGATGTAGAAACACACATTGGAGAAAACAAAAGTATTAGGTTTAGGTTATGTAGCAGAGGGTGAAGGAGTATTATTATTACATTGGGTGTAAAGGATGTCACAAGTCCATCTATTCATTTGTTTATCTGTGAATCTACCAATCCGTCCATTTCTCTATCTGCCCATCAATCATTCTATCCCTTCATCTATCTGTCCCTATCCATAGTATCTGTTTCTTTAGCTATATATCACACATCTCTTTTCTCTATCTGCCAATCTATTTTTCTATCCCTTCATCTATCTGTCTCTCTACCCATCTATCTATCTATCTATCTATCTCTTGCCACCATTACCAGGACCGGAAGTGCCCTGATGAGGCTGGGGAGAGGTTTTCTTTCCAGCGCAGGCACAGGTGAAGGTGAGGCAGAGGTCAGGTGAAGGTGAGGGATAGATAAACCTGGGAAAGGAAGGTGACGTTTTGATGGGAATTTGAAGTGAAAATGAAATACATGTTGTGGTGAGTGGTAGGTGTAGGTAGGGTGAAAAAGATGGCAGAGCGGCTAACAGTCATGTATGAAAGGTAATGAAGGGAGAAAATATAATGGCCAGAGGGTGAAGTGAAGGAAATGAAACAAATCCACAATGTAAAACTCTACGGACTATGTCACCCACTTTTCACTTACTCTCCCGTTATTTATTTATTTATATTTTCAGATAAGGGTGGCAAAATTCGAACGAGTACACTGAAGAGTATTAATGTACAGTCGGCCTCAGAAATTCGTACACACCACTGGGACATAAAGTGTTCGAAAATACAAGAAAATTTAGTACATCAATTTCTTAACACCAAAATTAATTCAATAATGTTATTCGGGTGATATTAGAATCTGTCAGCAGAACAATTGCTACGGTATGTGCAAAATAAAGACCCCGTTTAACCAATCCTCCGTGTATGAATTTCTGAAACCGACTGTACCAACCAATGCACAGGTTGTTTATGCATTACACTGAAATTTATGACACCTATTAAAACTAAAACAATGCAAAATTACGAGAGGGATGATGATATTGCATTACAGTGTGAAATATGCCTCGCAATAGAATACAGTAGAATAATAATAAAAAAAAACTTGATAGAGCTTATATAAATGACATGAACTTATGTAAATGGCATAGGTTTTTTTTTGGGGGGGTGGATGGGTAATATGCATAAGCAGAAAATATGAGTTTTGGATAATGAGTGTCTTAGTGGGAAGAGGGACGAAATGGGACGAAACTTAAGGGAAGATTTAGATGTTGTGATGTACTATAAAAGGAAAAATATGCTTGAGGAAAGAATAATATATAAGGAAAGGGAGAAGTGTGTGAGGAAGAGACAGGAGTGTGTGAGTGCAATTCATTAATATATTGTATAAATAAAAAATGGTTGACAATCAATTTACAATATAACAAGCAAGGACAACCAACTAATGAGGCTTGAACTTTTGGTAAACAAGGTGACAATACCAAGCCTCACCTTACCCTCACCCCCCCCCCCTAACCCCTGCCCCCAGTCCCTCATTACAACAGCTTGTTATGTCACGCTTCCCTCAAAACACGTCCCTAGCCATTATCACCCCTGACGACCCCTTCCCTTACCCACGTCACATACCTTACCCACCCTTCACTCTTCCAACCCATCCTAACATATTTTCTCTCCATATTTAATTTTCTTAATATTTCTTTCTTACCAACTTTTTCACTTTCTGCGTAACTTCCGTTTTTCTTTATATCAATTTCTCACCTTCTTCGCTTCGTTATATTTCTCACTATCTTCGCTTTTTTTATAATTTTCACCATTTTCGCTTTTTTAATAATTCTCACCATCTTTCCTTCTTTATATTTCTCACCATCTTTCCTTCTTTATATTTCTCACCATTTTCGCTTCTTTATTATTCTCACCATCTTTCCTTTTTTATAATTCTCACCATTTTCGCTTCTTTATGTTTCTCACCATCTTCGTTTCTTTATATTTCTCACTATTTTCGCTTCTTTATTATTCTCACCATCATTCCTTGTTTATATTTCTCACCATTTTCGCTTCTTTATTATTCTCACCATCATTCCTTTTTTTATATTTCTCACCCTCTTCGCTTCTCCCTTCGCTTCCCGTGAGAAACAAACCTTCCATCCCGGTTCACAGATTCTGAATGACTCTTACTCGCAAACCTAAAGTCCAATACGACCCTGGGCAAGAGTGACTGATTAGGTGAAAGAAAGATTTCCATCCCGACAGAACACATCGCTTGGTTTCGTCCTCGTGTCTTTCCATTGCTGATCTTTTCTGGTCATGGACATCATCTATATTGGTCGATTGTAACCCTGGGAAGACTTCTGGAGGGTAAATAATGAGGGCATTGTCCTAGCCAGGGGTCTGATTGGTGCCAGGGGTCTGATTGGTGCTATTGTTGTGTTTTTCATCTGCTGGGTGGCCATCATGCTCGTCTCCTCTCACGCAGATCGGTCTTGGTCTGATTGACAGTCGAACTTGACAATGAATACTGCTGTTTATATACCGGTATGCATTTTTTAATATTTTCTATAATAATAATAATGGGAAAAGAGACGCCGAACTCTGTTGTCCACGATTTCTTCAATATTTGCAAGTCGATTGTTATTAAAAATTAGACAGTCCATCACAGAACAATTTTTTTTAGGGGTGGTGGAAACTCTGAATTGCCATCAACACATCCATATATACCGTACGAAACCTATAACCCAAACTCAGTTCTATATAAATACAAAACTCAGTAAATTACATAAAAAACAAATATACACACAAAAACACACACACACACACACACACCTTCAGAAGCTACCCACATTTTTCTTCTGGACACACACACACACACACACACAGACACACACACACACACACAGACACAGACACAGACACAGACACCCTGTATAACGCACCTGGCAAATAGTATCTCATCTCTGAATCCTTCCTCGGTGATCCTGGCTTTATTGGTTCATCCTCCAGCTTCCTTCTGTAAGTTTGCCAGGCAGTGAGTTCCTTCCTCTCCTCTCCTCCACAGATTTCTCCTCCTATTTATTCTATTTTGTTAGTGCCTTTTTATGTATATTTCCTCCCTCCTTGATGCTTCTTTCTCGCCTGCCTGCCTACTATTCATTAATTATCATATTATCCCTGTTCCTTTCTTCTTCTCTCCTCCTTACTATCCTTCCTTTACCATATTATTATCCTTTCCTCCTTCTCTCTTCCTTTCTATCCTTCCTTTACCATCTTATTATCCTTTCCTCCTTCTCTCCTCCTTTCTATCCTCCCTTTCCCATTCTTATCCTTTCCTCCTTCTCTCCTCCTTCCTATCCTCCCTTTCCCATTCTTCTTATCCTTTCCTCGTTCTCTCCTCTTCTCTATCTCCTTATCCTTTCCTCCTTCTCTCCTCATTCCTATCCTCTTATTCCTGCCTCTCTCTCTCTCTCCTTCCTTCAAGCTTATCATTTCCATGTTCTTCCGTACCTCATCACAATCTCCTTATCCCTCTTCCTCTCTCCTCCTCTTCCTTTACCTTATCTCTCTCTTTCTCTCTCATCTCCACCTTCTCATCATTTCCAATTCTCTTTATCATCATATCCTCTCCTATTCTCGTCAATATCACATTCTTTTATTTACTCCTCCCTCATTTCCTTATCTCTTTTCCACTCTCCTCCTCTCCATTATCTTTCTTTACCTTCTCTCTTCTTCTCTACGTCTTTTCCTCCTCTCCTATCCACATCATCTTCACAGCCTTTCATATACTGCTCATCTCCTTATCCTTCTCCCTCTCTACCTCTCCCTCTCCCTCTCCCTCTCTCCCTCTCCCTCTCTACCTCTCCATCTCTCCTCTTCTCTTGTCTGTTACTCCCTGGTGAATCGTTCAATTACTCTGTTGGTTCCACCCTGCCAGTTCTCTCCCCAACCACATTCCCCATTTCTCCCCAACCAAATTTCTCCATTCCTTCATCCCCATATCTCCCCAACCAAATTTCCCCATTTCTTCATCCCCATTTCTCCCCAACCAAATTTCCCCATTTCTTCATCCCCATTTCTCCAACTAAATTTCCCCATTCTTTCATCCCCATTTCTCCCCAACCAAATTTCCCCATTCCTTCATCCCCATCCCTTTCCAACCATCTCTCCCCATCCCTTCATTCCCATATCTCCCCAACCACCTTCCCCATTCATTCCCCACCATTCATTTTGCATCCCTTCCCCCATTTATTTCATACTTTACTTATTTTTCTTCCCTGTCATTCCATAATCTCACTTTCTCCTCCTCCTCCTCTTCTCCCATTTCATTTCTCCCTCTGCCATCCTCTTCTCCCTTCAGCTATATCCCTCTCATCCCATCCCTCGTCCCTCCAGATCCCAGTAATCCCAAAATACACGTCCAAGGAAAAGAGGAGAAAACTGGGGAAAGAATTAGTCGCAGAGCAGGAAAAGGACGCCAAACAATGATGCTCACATTTTCTGCTATTTTTTATTATTTACTTTCTTGTATAATTATCAGATCGACAAACTTGGACTAATTTTGATTTGCTAGAAAAACCAACAACCACACTATCGAATTTCTTTAGGGGATCTTCCGGTGTTGGTAAATTGAATGGCTACTAATTTCTCAAGACGAATAGACTGGAAATATATTATCACCACCGTATTCTTCTAGTACATGACCACATCAAGTCCATCTCTCTCATCCATCATCCCCCTCCAGTACCAGTCATCCCCTCCAGCCAGTCACTTTCACCAGTACCAATACAACAACACAATAATCTATAACATTCACAACTGCCAACACAACAACTCACCAGCGCCACCTCACTCCCACGCCATTACTACCAACACACACACTCACTCTCACACCATCAACACACACACACTCCCACGCCATCACCACCACCAACACACTCACTCACACTCACACCACCAACACACACACACTCCCACTCTCACATCACCAACACACACACACTCACTCTCACACCAACACCACCATCACCATCAACACACACACACACTCCCACACCATCACCACTACCACCAACACCACCTACATACAACCCACCACCACACCAACACAAATTAATTATCAACCCACAACCACAACCACCTCACCAACACACACGCACTTCCACACCACCACTATCACCACCACCACCTACACCACCAACACACACACACACTCCCACACGACCACAAACACCACCTACATACAACCCACCACCTCACCAACACAAAACTCATCAACCCAACACCTCACCACCACCACTACCACCACCTCACCAACCCACCACTCAGCTTGGGTCCCCTGGTGTTGGCAGCAAGGGACCATCTCGGCCCCGCCCACCTCCTTACCCAACCAATTTTTGACTCCATCTATTTTTTTCCCTCTCACTCTTTTTCTCTTACCTTCGATCTTTTTTCTTTTTTTTTCTTCCTGGGATATTTCTGTTTATATGTTTTTGTACTTTTTTCTCTCTGTGTCTTTTCAATCTGCAGGGTTTAATTAACTTTTGATGTGTGTGTGTGTGTGTGTGTGTGTGTGTGTATGTGTGTGTATGTGTGTGTGCGTGCGTGCGTGCGTGTGTGTGCGTGCGTGCGTGCGTGTGTGTGTGTGTGCGTGCCTGCGTGCGTGCGTGCGTGTGTGTGTGACATTCGCTCTGTTGAGATCTGCGTACGTGCATGTGTTTTCATTTGTTTGTCTCTGTGTGTGTGGCATGCATTCAGATTGAGAGTGTGTGTGGGTGCGTGTTCATAATAACAAGGTATAGTTTTTTTTGTTTTTTTTTAACTTGGCAGGTAGGATGTTTGCCAAGTGAGAGACTCCCTCATTTGATTCAATTATAAACCAATTGATGAACAAATCCCGAAACAATGACATTACAACGGAACATATAGCAACGAGCAGGTCTGCATCAAAATTTTTCTCGTTTCTGTTTGCTTATTTCTTTTCGAAGTAAGGTATTTTTTATGAATAGATATTAGCATTTCCTTTCATAATTCATGCATTCTTTCGGTGATACAAAAATTGATTATAAACATGATTTCCCCCACAATCTACTTTCACCTTTAAAATAGTCCAAATTTCAATTCAATAGTTTCTGTGATTGTAAATGTCTCTTCCTCTTTCTTTTTACACAAGTTCTTCCACACCTTCCGCTCGGCCTTTTCTTCACTTCTTTTCACATCCACACAACCTCAAACCTCACCACCACCACCACCATCACCACTACCACTACCACCACTACCCTCACCACCACCACCACCACCACCACCACCACCACCACCATCACCACCACCACCACTACCACCTCCACAAACTTCAATTTCTCTCTCTTCGCCTTTCTCCTCTACCTCTCCTTTTCCTCCTTCCTTGTGCAGACCTCCTCGTCCATATTTTTCTTCTGCTTTCAACGTCTCGTCTTCAACCTATTCGTCTCTCAAAGTCGGAATTTTCTCTGTATTTCTTACCTCCCTTGTCTTGTCAGGTACATTTTTTTTCATTCATGTTTTTCAGTCATTAATTTTTTCTCTGGCTATCACTCATTATTTGTTTTTATCACTCACTCAATTTTACTCACTTTCTCTTTATTTTTTTTCTCACTTTGAACTCTTTATCACTTACTCAAATTTACTCACTTTCTCTTTCAGTTTTTTTTTACTTTTTACTTTTTATCACTCACTCAAATTTACTCACTTTCTCTTTCAGGTTTTTCTCTCGCTTTTCTCCCTCTCACACACACTCTCCCTTTTCCTTCCCCCTCTCACTCCCCCTCCTTCTCTCATTCAGCCAGTATTTCCTTTTATCATCTCCCCTCTCTTCCTCCCTTCTTCTCTCCCACACCTACATCTCCAGTTCCCTCCCTCTCAGTCAGTAAAATTCTCTCTCTTATCTCTCATCATTTTCATCTTCTCATATTTTTCCCCTCATAATTTTCCTCCCTCTCATATTTCTCCCCTCTTCTTGTTCATATTATTCCAAACATTTATCTTTTTTCCTCCTCTTTCTCCTCTTTCTAATCTATACTTCTCCTCCCTCTCATATTTATTCCCCTTCCTCTTGTTCATCTTTTTCATCCCACCCTCTCTTTTTCCTCCTCTTCTTTTTCGTCTTTCTAATCTCTCTGAACCCTTGCCTCCCTCCTGGCTCTTAAATTCCTCCATCCCAATGCTATTTCATCTGTCCTTCCTCAACGCTGCCAGGACTCTCTCTCTCTTTATCTCTCTCTCTATCTCTATCTTTCTCTCTCTCCTTTGTTTTCCATTCCTTACCTCCTCTCTCCTGCTATCCAGTCCTTCCTCTTTCTCTCTTCCTATCTCTCTCTCTCTCTCTCTCTCTCTCTCTCTCTCTCTCTCTCTCTCTCTCTCTCTCTAACACACTAATAACAATGTCCATTCATCGGACTAACACGATGACTTTATTTCGTTGTTCAGTGCTAACCATTCTCTCTAATTGGCATGAATTCACCAAAGTACTCGCACACACAAACTTTTAAAACGTACATACACACAAATGCAGACCCACACCCACACAAACACGCCCACACACAAGCCCTCACACAAACACACACACAAGCCCTCACACACAAACACACACACAAGCCCTCACACACAAACACACACACAAGCCATCACACACACACACACACAGGCCCTCACACACACACACACACACACACAAGCCCTCACACACAGACTCAAACACCCACACACACAGACTCAAACACCCACACACACAGACTCAAACACCCACACACACAAAAGGCAGACACACAAACTCACACACACACACACACACACAAACATAGACACTCACACAACATACATGAAAGAGCACACACACACACACACACATACCTCGCCCCCCCCCCACCCTATAGCAACCCCTCCCAGGTCCTGCCTCGTCCCCTCGTCCCACTTTCCCACGCCCACGCCCAAACCCTGGTCCTCTCCTCTGTCGTGTCCTGCCCTGCCCTGCCCTGCCCTGCCCCTGTCCCTGTCCCCTACATCACCCTGCCCTGCCTGCTTACTTTGTCCTGCCCTCCCCTGCCTTGCCAGTTCTGTCTTTCTAATTTAATTCCTATCCTCTCCTTTCTATCTTCTCGTTGTCCATTCCTTTACTGCTATATTCGTCATTCTGGTATCCCAATTTCATGTTCCATCCTTTGCCTTCCTGTCGCCTCTACCTTGTCCTACCCTTAATCTCCCTCCAGGACTCCTTTCCACCCACTCCTTCCCTGCCCTGCCCTGCCCTTCCTCTCCTCTCCCTCTCACACACTCCCGCCTGCTCTCCCTCTCCTCCTCTGGCTCTCCCTCCTCCTGGCCTCCCTCTCCCTGATCCCGGGTGCTAGGACTCTCCCACACTCTCCCTCGCTCTCACAGTCAGTTGCTGCAGCATCCAACACTCGGCCGCTCGCTACCGTCGCGTCTGCAACCTTGTGTGTGTTCTGTTGACCTCGTGTTTGTGTGTCTTTCTGTATCACGTTACCATTAACCTCACCCAGCCAAGGGTAAATGTGCCACAGGTTATAGAGTAACTAACAAGTGCTACTGATGGTGCGATACAAGTGAACGATGTAGTGTTGTGTAGAGGAGTGTGGGTTTTGATGTGTGGTTGTGAGTGCTATGTGGAGCCTGTGTGTCTGGGAGGGAGACACAAGAGTGGATTTGGCTGCTATACATCTCCCTCCCACCTTCCTTCTTCCTTGGAATTATACCCTCAACCCAGGAGCTACTACCTCACCAAACTTAATACCTGCTGCTAAATACCCCTTCCTCCAGATAATAATACCAATTCGGCAATTAATCCTTTATCATCAGTACTGGATTACTTGGCAGGTGTGTTTACAGATGGTTAATTAACCAGCCTCGCCAAGTTCTGTTTGCAAACTGTTAAATAAGCAAGAGTAAACAATGAAAGTGTGATGTTCTTTCTGGTGCGTTCTTTCCGACGTTTGGTGATAATTGTCTGTGTTAATGTACAAAGTTCCGGGCAGTTCTAAAACTACAGAGACAACTAAAAGGATAAAAATAAAAGCAAGGAAGGAGGAAGGGAGACATTACAGCTAAAATGGCCTTAGTCTTAAGAAAAACCGACGAGCATGACAGCACTGTGTTCTGCTTTCTCTAATCAGGGAAATTTGACGAGGCGGCGCTGTGTCTTTCCTCCAGAAATGTCATACCAGTAGAAACATCCATGATAAAGGTGGGATTGGATCTACTCCAGGCTGGGCTTTATACATACAAAAGAATACGTGACGGAAAGTAACAATATATTGTCTAAAACAAATAGTTTTCAGAGGAAAACAGTGTGCTTTGTTTCAACAAAGAAAATCTGAACGAGAAAAACACATGATTTTTGTACAAGCAAACGGCCAGATTTTTTTTTTTTTTTTAGATTCCTCTCACTGTATTTTCCAAACTGGTCATCTCTGAAAGAAACGTGTAGTTACTAAATCAAAACAAAAAGAGAAACTTTTATAAACGCCCAGCCTTCTTTGTGTGATGTGAGTGTCTATGTTTGTTGGCGTTCATCATCATCATTAGGTCTCAACGAATGTGTTACTTCTCTACAATATCCTGCACAGAGGCTCAAGAGAATGGGATAACAATGTTCAGGCCTTCCTTTCATCTGTGTTCACCAACTTTGGGATTTTGTCTTTCTGCATCTGCGAGACAGTAAGGTTGACACATTTGTTCCGGAAATTAGTGGATATTATATTCACACACTTTTATTCCTTCCACAGCTGCAATAACATATAACCAAAGTAATTAAATAGGTGCACAAAATCTATAAAATACATAACATTATACTTGCGCAAAAATATTAAAATTTCTTCCCGCAGTGGTTCTGGCTGTATTATTATTATTATTATTATTATTTTGTTGGTGTGGAGTGAATAATCATGAAATCCCTCTGTGGACATTTATACGGTTTTATACAGGGGTCATTATACGGGATTCATATGACCATCACAATATCACTAACGATGCCACGTACAATTATTTCCCCTCGCCATTATAACCATTTGGGTATGATTTATCAGCTGCAAATCTGAGACACTTTGTTACTATATCACACCAGAGATACATAAACTCTATAAATATCCAACCCGGCAGTATTCATGGGGAGATATAATATAATTTGAGGTTAGTAAATAGTTGTGATGGTATTCCAGTTGCAGCTCTCTTATTAGAACTACCAATACAATTATTAAAATATCATATACTGGTACATCATTACAGTATTATAAATTCACACGTAATTCTCAGTTCTATGTCACTATTTTTTGTACTTGACAGAAATTCACACAAGTATACAGTATATATTATTATTTACCAATACGAACAAACCAATCTAAATACCATGAGCCTTTTGTTTACATATTCAGGTTAGATTTTGATTGATGGATATTCTGTTCAGGTTAGTGTGTGTTGCCGCCTCTAAAGGGAGAAACTCTTGACGATAAATTGAAGACGTAATGAATTATCAAAACTACGTTAGGACACACAGACTTTATTATCAACAATGAGATGACTCGTTTCCTGGCAAAGTTTGGACGAATCAAAAGCCATCATTTTGGCCAACATAATACCTCTAGTTAAGGGAGTAGTAAAAAAAATTAGAGCGTCTTGAATACTCCAAAGTATGTCAGGAAACAGGGCCAGATTAACAAACATAATGGTAGCCTGTTGCTGAGAATAATATGGAGAAATCAGTTGCTCCAAATTAACTAACACTGTACTTTCTTCCTCCTTAAGTTATCTATCCACCAAGTCACGTTCAGAGAGGTTATCAAATAGAGAGGAGAGATGCAACATTTACCAACCCGACGGGACAGACTTGGCTCCCACTAGGAACATAAACAATGACAACAAATATGAACACACACACACACACACACACACACACACACACACACAGGAAGTCAAAGAAACATTACCAGAACTTGGACACGGAAACTTCAAAATGGGTATTCCACTTAAGATATAAATGAACACTTTATCCAGCATCTCTTCTGGCACTATAGTTTCTCAAAGTAATAAGTTTGGGTTCTGAAATGGTCTGTATTTATGTATTATATTTCACTTCGTAAGATATAAAACCTCTGTGCTTCTACAAAACTGATATTCTGAGTAACGAAGGAGATATTTTTACGCCACAATAGGGATTTACTTATTGTTCACTTCCATGGCACTAGGAGTACACAGAGAAGTAAGGGACAGCATAATGAGGGATAAACTGAGAAGAGAAGATACTTGAGTGAGAGGAGGCAAGGTAATGGTTTGGTAGGGGGAGCATAACTATATCCTGTTCAATTTTATTTTTTCCACTGGTCTCTTATGCTTAAAAAGATAGAAATAGATAGATAGATTGAAATAGATAGATAGATAGATTGATAGAGATAGATAAATATAGATAGATATAGATAGAAATAGATAGATAGATAAAGAAATATATAGAGATGGATAGAAATAGATATAGATAGAAATAGATAGAGATAGATAGATAAATAGAAATAGACAAATAGATAGAGGCCAGTGAAACACAAATTTTGAACAGTTTTTTTTTTGTATATAGTACCATGAAGGAAGGATGGGACAGAATATCAAGGGATAAATTGAGAGGACATAAAAGGTGAAGCGGAAAAGGTAGAAAGTATAGCAGGGAAAAAATAAATAAAGCAGTACCAGGAAGGAAGGGGTCAGGATGAAAAGAGATAAATTGAGAGGACACTAGAAGGGGGGCGACAAAAGTAGTAACAGGAAATGAAAGGAGGGGATAATGAGGGACGAATTGAGGGGGCACTAGAAGGGGGGGGACAAAAGTAGTAACAGGAAATGAAAGGAGGGGATAATGAGGGACGAATTGAGGGGGCACTAGAAGGGGGGGGACAAAAGTAGTAACAGGAGGGGAAAGGAGGGGATAATGAGGGACGAATTGAAGGAGACACTAGATAGGGGAGAGGCAAGGTAACGAGATTTAGGGAGAAGCTCCATAACTCGAGGTGAGGCTCACTCAGGCACGCATAACCTCAAAGTTTAACTGCCGCGTTTAATGACCCCATGACCTTGACCTCTGCACACACACACACACACACACCCACACATACACACACACACACACACACACACACACACACACACACACATACACACACACACACACCTACCTCACCTCACAACCCATTGACCTGGATTCAAACCTATTCATTACAGCCAAATAATTACCCATATTATCATCACTTATAGACCCTAATAGACCTATAACCTAACCAAAAGCATATAGAATGGAACATATCACAAACTTAATGGTCTTTACCTAGTTACTTAAGATTACAAATTACTGGACTGTAGATAATATTTTTTATTATCTAATTTCATTCCATTTACCCTATATTAATTTTGATAGTCACTGTGCATATGTAGACTAGGCATGTGTGCATAAATGTGTATGTGTGTACGTGTGAATATCCACATAGGTGTGAGTCAAGTCTTGATAATATTTTGTGTGACTAAGTAGGAAGTCTATAGAGTAAATATATAAGTAATAGAAGTAACTACAGTATATGTGTGAGTAATATCGTGGGACTCTAAGTAGGAAGTCTATACAGTAAATGTGTGAGTAATAGAAGTAACTACAGTATATGTGTGAGTAATATCGTGTGACTCTAAGTAGGAAATCTATAGAGTAAATGTGTGAGTAATAGAAGTAACTACAGTATATGTGTGAGTAATAGAGACTGTCAGGTTTCAAGACAAGACGAGACTGTCAGAATACTAATGATGAGACTTCATACGTGATGTCAGCAGGTGTGATGGATGATTCACTCTCACGACAGGAGGTTTCATAATTAACTCCTCGTAACACCGTAGCTCAATAATTAACTCCTCGTAACACCGTAGCTCAATAATTAACTCCTCGTAACACCGTAGCTCAATAATTAACTCCTCGTAACACCGTAGCTCAATAATTAACTCCTCGTAACACCGTAGCTCAATAATTAACTCTTCGTAACACCGTAGCTCAATAATTAACTCCTCGTAACACAGTAGCTCAATAATTAACTCCTCGTAACACCGTAGCTCAATAATTAACTCTTCGTAACACCGTAGCTCAATAATTAACTCCTCGTAACACAGTAGCTCAATAATTAACTCCTCGTAACACCGTAGCTCAATAATCAACTCCTCGTAACACCGTAGCTCAATAATTAACTCCTCATAACACCGTAGCTGAGCAGTGGACGATAATAATGAAGGGAGTTAAGGAGTTCTTAAAGATTAACTTGATGTAAGGGATAAAGGAAATAATGAGAGATCCACGTGTCCTAGATTAAAGGGGTATTAATACACCTTTGATATATTAGAGCACCATGATTCCTCCAAAGAATGCCCGGAAACAGGATCAGATTAACGAAACTAATGGTGTCCTGTTGCTTGGAATAGTCAGGAGAAATCAGTTGCTCCAGATTTACCCCCAACATCGTACGAACCTGCCTTAAACAGGATCAGATTAACGAAACTAATGGTGTCCCGTTGCTTGGAATAGTCAGGAGGAATCAGATGCTCCAGATTTACCCCCAACATCGTACGAACCTGCCTTAAACTTTTGATGAAATGGCTTGAGAATTAATGAAGCCAGATAAGTGATGACTGTCTGTCTCCTTGTGATGGGATTACAAGATGAGCAACTGTTCATTAATCAGTCAGTGAGGAGGAATGATTAAGGACCCTGTGATCGTGTACACAAATTGGAGGCTTCTGATTCCTCCTGACCATGCTATGAAACAAGATCCTTCCATATGGGTGGTGTTTCGTGGCAATGTTTGAAGGATTCTCGAACCTCCTATTTTCTGACTACATCACAAGGTCCTTAAGGAGACTGATTTGTCATGTTGGTCAATTGGAAGGCTACATATTCCTCCTAACTACATATGCCACAAAACAAGACCCCCTCAATGGTACCATACTAAGGCATCTGTATTGTGGCAAACTTTGAAGGAATCACAGACTTTCCAATTCACCAACAAAATAATATTAATTAATTGATAAGACCTTGAGAATACGAATCACATATGAATCTAAAACACTAACTTGTATTTAGATTCAAGTTTCCCTTCTAAGTAAAAAGTAACTAAGGTTAGTTAATAGGCCAGTAGTGCACAACAGACCTAAAGGTGAGAGAATACTTTTGGTACATTAAAACGCCTTGATTCCTCCAAAGTATA
>JAWZYT010004357.1:25000-32500 GCA_034508575.1 Petrolisthes manimaculis
TTTTCTTAACCTTACTGTCCTTCTTTCCTTCTTTCTTATCTCTCTTTTTCCTTTCCTACTTCTTCCTTATTTCTTTTTCATTTTCATTTCTTCCTTATTTCTTTTTCCTTTTCATTTCTTCCCTATTTCTTTTTCCTTTTCATTTCTTCCTTATCTATTTTTCTTTTACTTCTTCCTTATCTATTTTTCTTTTCCATCTTCCTTATCTATTTTTCTTTTCCTTATTCCTTATAAAAAAAATCCTTCTTCCTCATCGTAATTTTTTCTTTCCTTCTTCCATATCTTCATTTTTCATTTTCCCCTTCTTTCTTACGGTATCTCAATTTTTTCCTTTCCTTCATTCTTTATCTTCGTCCTTCCTGCGTCTACACTCATACGTCCCGTAATTTTTCCGTTACTTCCTCCATTTCTTGGCCCATTCCCAGTCATTTATTCCTCTCTCTTCCCCTCATTTTTTCTCGTCTCCTCTTTACCTCCTCATCCACATACGACCACTGTTACGTGAAGGGAACAAAAAAATATAGAAAAACTGGAGAGTATTGTTTCCTCCAGGTTGTACGAGGAAACAGATTATTAAACCCAAATACACACAGATAGACGTGAAGGGAGCAAATAATGTGGAATAAATGGAGAGTACTGTTTCCTCCAGATTTTAAGAGGAAACAGATTAACCCAAATAAGACACTCAGTAACTGTATGCATTAATTTACCACAGTTTAAAGGAATCATATTATCTTCTAAATATTTGCCTACCATACCTACGTAGCATCTTAATTAATAGTATTTGGGTAATAAAAAAATTCGGGGTTCTGGGTATCGGTGACCTATCGATCATTATCTTGTTTCGAAAAGATCAAGATAAGAAGGTATTCAAAGTGAGTGGTGATAGCATGATGACAAAAAGAAAGAAAACAAATGTTGGAACGAGTGGCAATGTTGGGTATGTGTGTTGAGCGTCCTGTTGACAAAGTGACAAAGCTCTCATATATCCCGAGGCTTACACGTGACTCACACAAAAATACTCTTTTCATAGTATTGCTGCAGCCATTCTCCCAGGTACGTAGGCAGGTATTCACGCAGGTAGGTAGGCAGGTAGGCAGGTAGGTAGGTAGGTAGGTAGGCAGGTAGATAGATAGATAGATAGATAGATAGATAGATAGATAGATAGATAGGTAGATAGGTAGGTAGGTAGGTAGGTAGGTAGGTAGGTAGGTAGGTAGGCAGGTAGGTAAATAGGTAGGTAGGTAGGTAGGTAGGCAGGCAGGCAGGCAGGCAGGTAGGTAGGTAGGTAGGTAGGTAGGTCGGTAGGTAGGTAGGTAGGTAGGTAGGTAGGTAGGTAGGTAGGTAGGTAGGTAGGTAGGTAGGCAGGTAGATAGGTAGGTAGGTAGGTACACACATCCAACCAAATGGGGATACACCTGTGCTCATAATATTTCTGTTGAGTGGGTGGTAAGATTTATGGAAGGTTTACGGTACCTGTTTGTTTATTTATATTGTACACTACTATATCATTCTACACCAGGCCACAGACATTCCTCCACTCCACCCTAACACAGTCGAGTCCATCCTTTCATTGCTCTCACACGCCCACACACACACTCGCTCGCTCTCCCAGTCTGTGTTACCCGGTGTTAGTAGGACTCTCACACACACACTCCCACGCTCTTACCATCAGTTACTGCAGCATCCACTACTCAGTCACTCGCTACCGTCTCGTCTGCTGTCTCGTGTGTGTTCGGCTGGCCTCGTGTTTCTCTGTCGTTTTGTATCACCGAATCGCCACACTTCACATAGAGTTCTACTGCTTGTATGTACCACAGGTTATAGAGTATATACCTTACTGGTGCTATTGACGGTGTGATACAAGTGAAGGACGTAGTGTAGTGTTGTGTATTGGAGTGTGTGTTTTGATGTGTGGGTGTGGGTGCTATGTGGAGCCTGTTGTGTGTCTGAGAGGGAGAGAGACGAGTGGTTTTGGTGGCTATTTCCTTCCTCACTTTCCCTGTCCCACTGATGCTGTGAGTCTCCCTCCATCTTTCCCGGGGTTGCTGGCAGCCTCTATGAACATAATTATTACTATCACTCATGAGAAACCAGGAACATATATTATGAAGCAATTCTATATGGAGAAATATCACTGATAATGTTTAGTCCTGAACCCATGCCAAGCTAAACACATTGTACTCATAGTGTTGTGAATACTTGTAGATATGCTGACTGTATTTTGTTAGTGTATTGAAGAGTAAAGTGCTGTTTAAAATATAGTAACTTACAGAATAAAATTTCGGAATTATGAAATGCCACGAAGAGTCACCTTTAGTATACATATATAGAAAGACATTCATTATTCACATATATTTAACGACACTTTAATTATTACAATGAACTACCACGTGTTTTGATTCGTAGAAATAAAACAAAAACTCTTGCCAATCTATAGAGTCAACTAATTTTCAGTGTTTGTGAGAAATACCACCCGAGTCCTTGGTTGGCTTCCTGTCTCCGGCCTCCTCCAGTAATTTTTGTCTCTGAAAGCGAGGGAATCCCGAAGCGATTGGACAAGACGGAGATAACGATGGTGGAGTGAGGACGGGGAGGATGGCCGGGAGGGTTGGGGGGTTGGATGGTTGGTTGGTTGGTTGGGTGTGAGGGGACGGTGGGAGAGGGGACGGTGGGAGAGGGCATGCTGAGAGGGAGGGGAAAAGGGGATGCTGGCAGGGAGGGAGAGAGGGAAAAGGAAAAGAGAGGGAGAAGAGAGTGAAAAAAGATAAGAGAAGATGGAGAAGAGAGTGATAAGTGAGAGGAAGAGAGTGAGTGAGAAGGAAGAAGAGAGTGAGAAGTGAGAGGAAGAGAGTGAGTGAGAAGTGAGAGGAAGAGAGTGAGAAGTGAGAGGAGGAGAGTGAGTGAGTGAGAAGGAAGGAGAGAGTGAGAAGGAAGGAGAGAGTGAGAAGTAGGAAGAGGAGAGTGAGAAGTGAGAGGAAGAGAGTGAGTAAGAAGGAAGAAGGACGTGAGAGGTGGTAGGAGGAGAGAAGGTCTGGACGCTGCAGTGGAAAACGCTTTTGTCTCAAGTTAAGAGAAGCTGGAAGAGTAAAGTGACGTGCTCCCAAAGACCACACCAGACCACACCACACCAGACCAAAAAACACCAGCCTAGACCACACCAGACCACAACAGACCACACCAGACCACAACAGACCACACCAGACCACACCAGACCACACCAGACCACAACAGACAACACCAGACCACAACAGACCACACCAGACCAAAAAACACCAGCCTAGACCATATCACACCAGACCAAAATACACCAGACCAAACCACACAATACCAGACCCCCTTCAAGTGTACCAGTCTGTGTGTCACCCTTGTTTACTTCACCCTAGTCCTCGTCTTCGTTCTCATTCACCCTAGTCCTCGTCTTCGTTCTCATTCACCCTTTCGTCTACTACCTGAGAATTTTCACGTCAACCTTCCACTAGTCCTTGTATATGTTAACAATTCCTAATAAAATATCCTCCCTTGTCCTTATCACTTACCTTAAAAAAAAAAAAAAAATATCCTCTTTTTCCTTGTCTCCTCTTTATCCCTTATCTTTTCCTCCCCTTTCTAATTCCTTACTACTACTCTCTTTTCCATATCATCAATCTCTTTTTCATCTCCAATCTCTCCCTCCCCTTCCTCCTCTTCCCCTTCCTCAACCTCAACCTCTTTTTCATATCGAATCTCCCCCTCCCCTTCCTCTTCTTTTCCTTTTCAACCTCAACATCTTTCCAATCACTCCGTCCTATTCCTCCTCTTTCACTCCCTCTTTTCCTTTCCTTTTCAACCTCAAACCTCTTTCCAATCACTCCCTCCCGTCCCTCCTCTTTCACTCCTTCAGTCTCAACCTATTTTTCATATCCAATCTCTCACTCCCCTTCCTCCTCTTTCACCTTTTCAACCTCAAACCTCTTTCCAATCTCTCCCTCCCCTTCCTCAGTCTCAACCTATTTTTCATATCCAATCTCTCCCTCCCCTTCCTCCTCTTTCACCTTTTCAACCTCAAACCTCTTTCCAAAATCTCCCTCCTCTTTCATTCCCTCTTCCCCTTCCTCAGTCTCCACCTCCAGTCTATTCCTTCATCTCGTCGCTTTCCTCACAATTCTCTTCTCTGCATCAGCATCTTTTCATCATTCTTTGCCCACGAACCTAATTTCATTCATAAATTCATATCATATATTTCCTGGGATACTGCAGGTTCTAGATTAATGTAATGTGTGTTGTTGTTGTTGTTGTTGTTCTTGTTGCTGTTGTTGTTGTTGTTGTCTGCTTCTGTCTGTAACTAATTTTCCCCCCAGTTTATCATTCCAATACTCAACAATATTTTATACATTTTTTTTTTTTGTAAATATTTTGCATGAACTTATTTTTCGACTTAGCCGAGTGTTTGTTGATATCAGTCCCATTAAAAGTAAATTATACCTTCACTTTTTTTTTTCTTTTTGGTTATCGTTAATTATTTTCTCCTCTGAGTTTTTTCAATATCTATCTGTTTTTCTGCCTTCTGTTTTTCTCATTATTTAAATCATCATTACATATAGCCATCATCATCATCTATTAACGCTTTCTTCTGCTCTATCTATCTACTCCCATTATCATATTTACTTACTCCTTCGCTATTTAGTTCCTTCCCTATTTATTTCCTTCCCTTTTTATTTCCTTCTTCCCTATTTATTTCCTCCTCATTTAATTCCTCCTTCCCTATTTACTTCCTCCTCCTCCTATTTAGTTCCTCCTCATATTTACTTCTTCCTTCCCTATTTACTTCCTCCTCCTCCTATTTACTTCCTCCGTTCCAGGATTCTCTCACCATTATCTCCTCCTCTTCTCTCTCCGTCTAATTACCACTGTGTGTCTCTCCCTGACCCCGTATCTCTCCCCACAGCGTCTTATCTCTCACGACCCTTGGTGAGGACAGTTGAGGGGGAGGGGGAGGGGGAGGGGAAGGGGGAGGGGGAGGGAAGGGGGAGGGGGAGGGACATTTGAGGGGAGAGGGTATACTTTTGGGGGGAGGGGGTATACTTTTTTGGAGAAGGGGGTAGATTTTGGGGGGAGGGGGGATTATTTTGTGGGGAGGGGGGTACACTTTAAGAGGGGGAGGAGGGGGGGAGAGGGGGAGGAGGGAGGAGGGGGGGGGGAGGGTGGTGGTTGGGGCTTATCAATGACACACTGGCACGTGGACCGTTCAGATAACCCAGCCCCAAAATTAATCTTTATTTACATTCATATTTCTCGCCTTTCTCTATCTCTGCTCCTTCTTCTCCCTTCCCTTCCCTTCCCTTCCCTCCCCTTCAGTTGCCTTGCTTTGTTTTGCTTGCTTGCTTGAAGTGGTGTTCCCATTGTAATATCCCTCCTTCATACTATCATTCCTTCAATATATTTCTCCTTCATACTATCATTCCTTCAATATATTTCTCCTTCATACTATCATTCCTTCAATATATTTCTCCTTCATACTATCATTCCTTCAATATATTTCTCCTTCATAATATAATTCCTTCATTATATCTCTCCTTCATTATATTGTTACTTCACAATATCGCTCCTTCATTATATTTTTTCTTCACAATACACAATTCCCTTGATTATTCATGCCTTCCTTCTCTTCTTTTTCTGCCTGTGCGTCTCTGTCTCTCTCTCTGTCTCTCTGTCTCTCTCTCTCTGTCTCTCTGTCTCTCTCTCTCTCTATCTCTCTCTCTCTCTCTCTCTGTTCTCTCTCTCTCACACACACACACATCTTATAGCCTCTTCTCTATACATCAAAGAGGTCGGCTTATCTGACTCCCAGGTGTGACCGTGACATTCCTACACCTCTGCTTGTTCTCTCTCTCTCTCTCTATCTCTATCTCTCACTCTCACTCTCACTCTCTCTCTCTCTCTCTATATCTCTCTCTCACTCTCACTCTCTTTCTTTCTCTCTATCTCTCTCTCTCTCTTTGTCACTGATAATAACATACACAGGTGTCGAAATATTACAGGCCTCTCTTTTGTTGACATAGAATGGAGTTGCTACCGAGTCCTCCAACCCATCCTACAAAACACACACCCTAACTGCAAATGGATGTTATAGCCTGTTTTCTGGCATAAGTTGGAGAAATGAATAGCCCTCCAATTTCCCCATAACAAATAACCTCATTAACGTTATATGTGGATATGATATGACCTTCCTATTTCTAATGATAATGAGATTTCCTACAAACACCTTCATTCATTCATTTAAGTATCTATAATATAACTATCTACTATTTTCTATTTTAAATCTCCCCTTCCATCCTTTTGATTTTCTACTCTTATCATTATTTTTTTCTTCCACAGTCAGTAATAAAGATTTTTGGTCAACTGTGTCTAATAACTATCTACTTTTTTATATCTTCCCTTCCATCCTTTTGATTTTCTACTCTATCATTATTTTTTTCCCAGTCAGTATTAAAGATTTTTGGTCAACTGTGTCTCGTCTGTATACAGGAAAAGTTTTAGGAAATAAATATATACCAATAGTTATGATCTTTTTTCATCCCTCTCTAAGGTTTTTTCTCCCATACTTTTTCTTCCTCTTTTTCTATAGTTTCTTTTTTTCCGATTCTCCTTCCTCTTTTCCCTCCTCTGACACCTTCGGCTTCCTTCTCCCGCTCTTTATCTCTCCTACTCTTTCTATCTTTGTTTTTATTGTATTTCATTCATTTTCAATTATTTTCTTAATTACTTTCATCATCCTAATGTTTCTTACCTCTATTATTCTTGCATTTCATCTCTATCGTAATTTTCTTTCTCTCTACTTTTATTCACTTCTCCCTTCCTCCTTCCTTTCTGCTCTTTACTTTCTTTCTCTTTCCCTCCGTCACGGTTCCTCTACATCTTTCATCTGTTCCATTTTCACCATCCTTCTTTCCTTCGCTCTTCCATACTCTTTTCCATCCTTTCTCTCTCTTCCTCCACTCTCCGCCAGCCTTTCCCTCCTTGCATACTCTCCTTCATCCTTCCTTTCTCTTTCTCCACTCTCCGCCCACCCTTCCTTCCTTCCTTCCATACTCTTTTCCACCCTTCCTTCCTTCCCTCTTCCATACTCTCTCCTCCATCCTTCCTCCCTCTTCCTCCATCCTTCCTCTCTCTTCCACCCTTCTCTTCCTCCACCCTTCCATCCTTCCTTCCTCTATCTTCCTCCACACTCCATCCACCCATCATTCCTTCCTTCCATCCTTCCTTCACATCTCCCTTTTCCTTCCACACGGTCTTTGGATCATAGGACAACCATAACCCACTTCCTACACACCACTACACTACCTACTTTATAGAGCGAAACACTTTGTATAGCCATTTCCTTCCCTCATACATTATCATCAACATCTTCTCAAATATTTCTCTTCCCAGTTATGTCCGATTTGTACATCTTAAAAAAAAAAAAAACATTATTCATATTTCTTTTCGCCTCCTTAAGGAATGCAAGTACCGTATTTCTAA
>JAWZYT010004357.1:35000-36722 GCA_034508575.1 Petrolisthes manimaculis
AACTGATAACAGAAGGAAAGTGGATGAGATAAAAGACGGTCAGAAAAAGTCGAGACCAAAGGAAAGAGGTAAAAAAAAAAAAAAAGGAACAGAGATGAGAGAAAGGAAGGAATAAAAAAAACTAAAGAGGAGAGAGAGATGACAAAGCACCAAAGAAGAAACAAGACGAGAAAGATTTGTAAAGTAATAAGCGACATAAAAAAAAGGGATGAAATATGAAATAAGTGAATGAATAAAGAAAAAGAAAAAGAGAGAGACCAAAGGAGGAGAGGGAGAAGTAAAAAAGAACAAGACAAGAAAGACAGAGTAAGTAATAAGAGACACAAATATGCAGGAAGTAAAAATATAGGATAAAATATGAAATAAATGAATGAATAAAGAAAAAGAAGAGAGAGACCAAAGGAGGAGAAGGAGGGAGAAGTGACGTGAGAGGCGGGGAGACAAGACAACCAGGAGACACAAGGAGACAGAAGGGTAAATTGGAGGTCAAGGCTGAGAGGAGAAAATAAGGTGTATGTGGGGTGGGGAAGAAATAGATAAAGTCTGAGAGAGATAGAGATAGAGAAAGAGAGAGGAGAAAATATATAAAGTCCGACAGAGAGAGAGAGAGAAGAAATATACAAATATATAAAGTCCGACAGAGAGAGAGAGAAGAAATTTACAAATATTTAAAGTCCGACAGAGAGAGAGAGAGAGAGAGAGAGAGAGAGAGAGAGAGAGAGAGAGAGAGAGAGAGATGGGAGGCATTATTATTGGACGTGGTAATTGCTCTGAGAAAGGCGAGTGAGTGCCTAATTAAGAAGCGTTGTTTAGTGCAGGACGAAATACTAAATCAGGAAAATGATAAATATTGGATAATCAAAACTAAGACATACTGTACACTGGATAACAAATAAAAAAAAGGATAATATATATAAAGGAAAAATAATTCGTGGAAAATCAGAGGGAAAATGATTAATTAAAGGAAAATGTTTGATTGGGGATGAATGTGAAGCGAAAATATGTGTGATTGTGTTTGAGTGTGTGAAAATAAACGATTGTGTGTGGGTGTGAGTCAAAGGTTTATTAATAAGATAGTGGAAAATAGAATGCAAAATATAGCGTGTGTATAAAAATGAATAAGTACATTTGTTGCAAAACTGAGCTGGATTAGGTGAGAGAGAGAATTGTGAGTGTGAAAAATGTAAAACAAAAGCAGCTTATAACCGAAAGTGAGAGAGAGAAAGTAAAGAGCAAATATTATAGAAAGCAAGGGGAGAAAGCCAGCCAGAGGTAAAGGCATTGAAGTAAGAATGATGGTGAGAGTAAAAAGATTTAATCAAGAGTCAGTGAATTGATGTTGGAGTGAGTAGGAGGGGAATAAATGGGAGTAAGGAAGGGGAGAGTAGAGATGGAATAGAGAGAGACAGATAAGAGATATGAATGGAACAGTAGAGAAGCGTGACGGAAATGGGGATGGAGAGGGAACGAGAGAGTAGAGATGGAATAGAGACACAGACAGGAGGAGAGGTGAATGGAACAGTAGAGAAGCGTGACGGAAATGGGGATGGGAGAGGGAACGAGAGAGTAGAGATGGAATAGAGACAGACAAGAGATATGAATGAAACAGTAAAGAAGAGTGACAGAAATGGGAGAGGGAAGGGTGAATAGGAGGAAGGAATTAGATGAAGGAATGATAATATTAGGACAGACAGTGAATGCGAAAAGTAAGTGAAGAGTGAA
>JAWZYT010004358.1:0-5000 GCA_034508575.1 Petrolisthes manimaculis
ACACACCACACACACACACACACACACACACAACACACACACACACACACACACACACACACACCACACACACACACACACACACACACACACACACACACACACACACACACACACACACACACACACACACACACACACACACACACACACACACACACACACACACACACACACACACACACACACACACACACACACACACACACACACACACACACCCCCACACACACACACACACACACACACACACACACACACACACACACACACACACACACACACACACACACACACACACACACACACACACCACACACACACACACACACACACACACACACACACACACACACACACACACACCACACACACACACACACACACACACACACACACACACACACACACACACACACACACACACACACACACACACACACACACACACACACACACACACACACACACACACACACACACACACACACACACACACACACACACACACACACACACACACACACACCACACACACACACACACACACACACACACACACACACACACACACACACACACACACACACACACACACACACACACACACACACACACACACACACACACACACACACACACACACACACACACACACACACACACACACACACACACACACACACACACACACACACACACACACACACACACACACACACACACACACACACACACACACACACACACACACACACACACACACACACACACACACACACACACACACACACACACACACACACACACACACACACACACACACACACACACACACACACACACACACACACACACACACACACACACACACACACACACACACACACACACACACACACACACACACACACACACACACACACACACACACACACACACACACACACACACACACACACACACACACACACACACACACACACACACACACACACACACACACACACACACACACACACACACACACACACACACACACACACACACACACCACACACACACACACACACACACACACACACACACACACACACACACACACACACACACACACACACACACACACACACACACACACACACACACACACACACACACACACACACACACACACACACACACACACACACACACACACACACACACACACACACACACACACACACACACACACACACACACACACACACACACACACACACACACACACACACACACACACACACCACACACACACACACACACACACACACACACACACACACACACACACACACACACACACACACACACACACACACACACACACACACACACACACACACCACACACACACACACACACACACACACACACACACACACACACACACACACACACACACACACACACACACACACACACACACACACACACACACACACACACACACACACACACACACACACCACACACACACACACACACACACACACACACACACACACACACACACACACACACACACACACACACACACACACACACACACACACACACACACACACACACACACACACACACACCCACACACACACACACACACACACACACACACACACACACACACACACACCACACACACACACACACACACACACACACACACACACACACACACACACACACACACACACACACAACACACACACACACACACACACACACACACACACACACACACACACACACACACACACACACACACACACACACACACACACACACACACACACACACACACACACACACACACACACACACACACACACACACACACACACACACACACACACACACACACACACACACACACACACACACACACACACACACACACCACACACACACACACACACACACACACACACACACACACACACACACACACACACACACACACACACACACACACACACACACACACACACACACACACACACACACACACACACACACACACACACACACACACACACACACACACACACACACACACACACACACACACACACACACACACACACACACACACACACACACACACACACACACACACACACACACACACACACACACACACACACACACACACACACACACACACACACACACACACACACACACACACACACACACACACACACACACACACACACACACACACACACACACACACACACACCACACACACACACACACACACACACACACACACACACACACACACACACACACACACACACACACACACACACACACACACACACACACACACACACACACACACACACACACACACACACACACACACACACACACACACACACACACACACACACACACACACACACACACACACACACACACACACACACACACACACACACACACACACACACACACACACACACACACACACACACACACACACACACACACACACACACACACACACACACACACACACACACACACACACACACACACACACACACACACACACACACACACACACACACACACACACACACACACACACACACACACACACACACTATAGAATAATATAGATAATAGTAACCTTTTAGTTCACCTCACTTTGGATACTATTATAGGATGTTTACCCTCTGTACCAATTTATGAAAACAATTATCAACTCCTTTTCTTTATTTCTGTCTTTCTGTTGTTGTTAATTTAAGTCTAAGGGAAGCAACCTTTTGTGGTCCATTTGGAGTCAATGTAGGCTTCCAAAGTCAGCTATAAAACACATCCCCTGTATAACGGGCTTTCTACCCACCCCAAGCCTGTCCCCCTATTCCCGCACCCAACAAACCCCCCTACCCAAGCCTGTCCCCCTATTCCCGCACCCAACAAACCCCCCTACCCAAGCCTGTCCCCCTATTCCCGCACCCAACAAACCCCCCTACCCAAGCCTGTCCCTTACTCCTGCACCCCCTTAATTACCTGAATGTGTTGTGAGTTATAGAGTCATGTTTACTCATTCCTGGCAGGTGACTGATGGCTTGGAGACGACTGGTCCTGTTATACTGAGGGTAGCGGCCTTTGAACTGCAGGTCTTCCTCGTCAACAACACAGGCCTGAGCATCACACACGGCAGCTGGGCCTACATCACCCCCGTCAACCTCTCCTACACCACCAATGCCCCTGAACAAGACCTGGAGGTGCATTTCGACATCACGTCCCTCCCTCTACACGGTGCCGTACAGAGACTAAGAAGTAACAACCGGTGGCAAAGTGTCAACCAATTCAGCAGCCGACAGATGGAGAAGGATAAGATAAGATATAAACACATTAGCAAGGAGCCGAGAGAGGATGAGTTTGGGTTCCGTCTGTTCTGCGGCGACCAAAAGTTCCAGTCGGATTACACCTTCCGGATTACCTTCGTTTCCATCACCATCGATGTGGTGAGGAACTCGGAGTTGCTGATCGATCGAATCCAGGAGAGTTTTCATATCAGAGAGCTTCCTGCAGAGTGAGACAAAACCAGATCCCTCACCCAGTAGTAATATAATGTACAAAATTATTTCTCCTCCTTTATACGGTGCCATTTTCCTCAGTTCTGGTGATTTGACGCATCATAAGCAACTCAGTAAAGGCTCTACATTTAGCCAGGAGGATATAGCCAAAGGTAGGATCAAATACAAGCTTCACCGAAAGAGTTATTCTGCTCTCCGTGACTCCTTCCAGTTTCAGGTGTCTAGCAATGGACGTTCCAGTGATTTTCATACGTTTAATATACGTCACACGCCACCACCTGTAGACGCCAACATAGTCGTGGAACGTCTCGAAGTTCAAGAAGGCACCAGCGAGAAAATAACCGACAAGTACCTCAACATTGAAGTGAAAAACATAAGGAATATTGTGTTCAACGTAACATCCCCTCCAAAACACGGACTCATCAACTTCATCGACGAGTCTTTGATCATTCCACAGAGGATTAACACAACTTTCTTCACGTCCCAAGAGATCAAGTCCGGATCACTGGTATACCAACACGACGGCTCTGAAACCCCCATGGATCGTTTTCACTTTGTCGCGTTGGCAGAGGACCCCGACGTTGACTTCCAGTACGTGGGCCTGATGCACTTCCGTATAATCATGATCAACGACAACAACCCCATCAGAGTCATGGAGAAGGTCCTCAACGTCGTCACCGACAGCGAAAGACTCGTGACTTCCAGCGACCTCCTGTACATTGATCCGGATATTGACACTCCTCCAACGCAGATCCAATACACCAGGAGAAAAATACCCAACGGAGAGTTTTACAATGTTGAAGATACCACCAACCCAATATATCTTTTCACACAAGATGATATTGATCGTCGACGCATTATGTTCCACCACGAGGGACCGTCCTATGGGAAAGCCGTCATCTCAGTAACGGATGGTCAGTTGTCGTCTACCGGTGTACTGGAGATCGTCGCCTCAGAGCCATTCATAGAGATAGTCAACAATAGTGGTATAATCGTACCAAGGGGCCAACAAGCTCTGATCTCCAACTATAACTTAAGTGTAGAGACCAATATGAATGCTTGGGGTCCAGCCATACTCTTCCAGGTCACCACACCACCTCGATATGGCCACTTGGAGAGACAGGGACGCCAGGGCAACGCAGACCAGTTCACGGAGGAGGACCTACAGATGGGCAGACTCACGTACGTCAACAAGGGCGACCCCAGCTTCAAGGACGAGTTTCGCTTCCAGACTTTGATTGGAGAGACGACTACAGATGGAATATTTGAGATTAAGGTACCAAGTTCAAAGTAATATATGTTATGAGTAGTTCAAAGTAATATGTTATGGATTTCCCCCTGCTCGATTTTATACAAACTTAATCATAAATCTTACCTTAAAGCAACGACTGATGATAT
>JAWZYT010004358.1:7500-20000 GCA_034508575.1 Petrolisthes manimaculis
TTGTGATAAACTTACTAATATTATTTTTCCTCCCTCTTTCCTCTCGTGTTTTTTTTTTTTTTTGTGTGTGTGTGTGTGTGTGCTTATGTATGTTTTTTTCTTGTGTGTGTGTGTGTGTGTGTATTTTCATGTGTGTGTGTTTATGTATATATTTTTTCATGTCTGTATGTGTGTGTATGTATATTTTTGTGTGTCTGTATATATATATTATTTCATGTATGTGTATGTCTATATTTTTCATGTGTGTGTGTATAAATCTTTTCCTGTGTGTGTGTGTGTGTGTGTGTGTGTGTGTGTGTATAAATCTTTTCCTGTGTGTGTGTGTGTGTGTGTGTATAAATCTTTTCCTGTGTGTGTGTGTGTGTGTGTGTGTGTGCAACAGGTAAGCGTATTTGACCAAGCCTTAATCAACGAGGGACGTGTGCAATATATTGAAAGTGGCTCCAACGTAACCAGCGATCACTTTATGTTTGATGTCACCAATGGCATCTCCAGTCTATCTCGTCTCGTCTTCACTATACAGGTCAGTGGAGAAGGGAGGGAAGGGATAAAAGGAGAGGGAAGGGAGGGAGGGAAATGAGGACAGAGGGAGGTAGGTAGGTAGGTAAATAGGAGGGAAGGAGGGAGGGAAATGAGGACAGAGGAGGGAGGGTGGGAGGGAAATGAGGAGGGAGGGAGGGAAATGAGAAGGGAGGGAGGGAAAAAATTAGGTCATTCAGTCAGGAGGGAGGGAGGGAAGGAAGGAAAAGAGTTAGGGAAAAGAGGAGAGAGGTCGGGACGAGAGTTATCCTATCATTACTGGGGTCAATCTTGGTATTACTGGTATTTTCATTTAGCAACTCCTTCTTTTTGTGATATTCTCTTCATCAATACATATTATTATTATTATTATTATTAGTAGTAGTAGTAGTACTGTAATAGTAGTGGTAGTAGTAGTAGTAGTAATGGTAGTAGTGGTAGTAGTAGAAGTAGTAGTAGTACCGATAGTAGTAGTAGTAGTAGTAGCAGTAGTAGTAGTATTTTTATTATTATTATCAACACATATTATAATTATTGATATCTATTTGCACTAGGTAATCCCCAAGACGATCTACCTATCAGTGGGCACAGTGGAGGTGGAGGAAGGGTCGAGTATCCCCATAACTCAAGAGGTGGTCACGGTACTCACGGAATACTACACTGACAAGATAGGACAATACATAGTGGCAGAACAACCAGCAGCGGGTCGTCTCCAGTTGTCGACTAGGCCAGGCAGGAGAGTCGAGGCTTTTACTCACCAACAACTCATCACTGGACTCATATCGGTAAATTTAAGTTGTTGGATGTGTGTGTGTGTGTGTGTGTGTGTGTGTGTGTGTGTGTGTGTGTGTGTGTGTGTGCTGATCAGTTGACTCATATTGGTAAACATAGGCTATTGAATTTATATATGTGTGTGTGTGTGTGATGTATATATATGTATGTGTGTATTTTATGTACTTTATGTATGTATGTATGTCACCCTAGTACGTGCACGACGGATCTGAGAGGCTGGAGGACGAGTTCAGCCTGGTAGCAGTATCCGGGGTTCGACAAAGTGCCCCAGCTGAGGTCCTGGTGAGGGTACGAGGACTCAACGACGAGGCCCCCTTCATTATCAACAACACAGGCATTATATTATGGGAAGGAAACACCGTACAACTCACCTCGGCACACCTAGGTAAAGTACACACACACACACACACACATACACACACACGATAATATCCTGCACACACACACACACACACACCTTCATGCAGTCTTCAGTTTTGTTTATTTTTTTCTTTGGTACATCTCGGTAAAGTACACACACACACACACAGAAACACACACACACAATAATATCCTACACACACAGAAACACACACACACACAATAATATCCTACACACACACACACACACACACACACACACACACACACACACACACACACACACACACACACACACACACACACACACACCACTGTTACCTCTCCCCGACCCCTCATGTTCAATTAGTGTAAACAATGAGGTTTATCCGGAACAGTGAGGTGATTTCAGTATTCCATTAAGGTCCCTGTGATGTAGTCAGAAAATTGGAGGTATACGAGTCCTTCAAATACTGCCACGAAACACACACCTATAGGGAAGGAGCTTGTTTCGTGGCATAGTCAGGAGGAATCAGAAGCCTCCAATAATCATACACGAACACAGGGTCCTTAAGAGATAGAGAATGTGTGTGTGTGTGTGTGTGTGTGTGTGTGTGTGTGTGTGTGTGTGTGTGTGTGTGTGTGTGTGTGTGTGTGTGTGTGTGTGTGTGTGTGTGTGTGTGTGTGTGTGTGTGTGTGTGTGTGTGCATGTGTGTGTGTATTCCTAACATGTGTTCCGTGACAGCTGTAATGGATCGAGACACTTCCCCTGAGAACCTGACCATCTCCGTGGCCACACCAGACTCCGGCTTCCTGGCAATGTCCTCAAACCTCACCCACCCTGTCTCCTCCTTCACTCAGGCAGACATGGATGCTGGCAGGGTCTATTTTATTCACACAGGTTGGTACCATGGTTTGTTTGTCTATGTGTGTACAATTGCCAGCACTTATAACTGGTACAGGAGAAGAGGTACAGTTAAACATCGATATAACTCATTTCGGATGCAACGGACATTCTCTATTTTTTTCTATTATATTTTTTACATTTTACAGTAGGTACATTATCTAAACATCATTACATACCTATTTATGTTGATATATCTGAATTTTGTGTTAATTTTTGTACATTCACTTTTTTATTTTTTTGCAATTTCGTACCCCTCGTAAAAATTCGTCGCTGTAACGGACAAACGGCATTAACGTACATTATACCTCATATTAGTCCGTTAAATAGAAGTTTAACTGTATGACAACGAAGACTGTACCAGTTTTAAGTGCTGGCAACTGTACAGTCAAGAGCACTAATATGTATCCAAGTGTGCTTCGAATACCTAGAGTAACAGGTAATTGCGACAAATCTCGATGGAACTTTAACCTTAGTAATACCTACAACTATTTATTTTGTAGGAACTATAAACATGTATAACAGAAGGAAATATACATATCCTTCTGTAATACATACTTATGATCCCTACAAACAACTGTGGACATTAATATATTTAATGTCCTATCAATAGTTGTCGCAATTCGAATTTTTGGCAACTGTACATTATATCAACTTGAATACCTCTACTTAGTGAATATTTCAGATAAATTCGTGAAGAGCACATCATATCAAACGAAACCTTTGGAATGAATGTTTATGTGTGTAAGTTTTGATGTTCTTCAGTCTACTCAAAGTATACCAAGGTGTTTACATTTTCAGGTGGACTGTCTGGGATGTTTAGGTGGGAGGCAAGTGACCACATACACGGTACAGGATCACACGTCTTCACAGTGACTGCCAGGGAACTCCATCTCTCCCTCAAGCAAAACCGTGAGCTCTTTGTGTTCCCCATGATGCAACAACCACTCTCCCCCTCTGTCCTCCTCAGCCTCACCAACGACAATGATCACCGACGCTCTATTCTCTATCTGGTGCGTCAACCGCCTACACTGGGTCACCTGCTAATAGAGGAGGCTGGAGGAGTGAGACTTCCAGTAGAGAACTTCACACAACGCCATATCAATGAGTCTCGGATCATATTTGAACATACCAAGCCATTCTCGGAGCTTTCTGCGAGTGACATGTTTGTGTTTGATGTGGAAAGTCCATTTGCTGAACCAATAAGAGATCAAGAGTTTCATATTGAAGTGTCTGTGGCTAGTCCCCAGGGAGGTGGACTGGAGAGGTACCTTGGTTTGGCTCCCTTAGTAGTGGCAGAAGGAGGACAAGCTACTGTTAGACAAGATAATCTCAACCTTTCTGCTGTTGTCGAGTTTATTGATGGGTATCCAGGTGCCAGCAGTACAGACCGACTCTCTCCCAGGCTGGTGACAACTGTTACAGCTGTTCCTATTCATGGTACATTCACTCTCAGAAAAAGGAACTTAACAGAAGGTTATACGTTTTCTGTGCGTGATGTAGAAAGAGGCCGGGTAAGGTATGAGCACGACCACAGTGACACTCTTAATGATTCCTTAGGCTTTAAAGTGGCACTGGCTGGCAATGGCTCCTCCCCTGATATCTTACTCTTCAATGGTTCTCTTAATGTAAGTGTAACACCAGTTAATGACCAACCATTCACTCTGGTAACGGCAGCTCCTGTGTTAACGGTGGTACATCGTCAGAATGCAGTCATTACCAACCAGAGTCTGCTCACCACTGACCCTGATAATCTACCCAGTGAAATTACTTATGAACTTATGAGTGCTCCTGACCACGGACGCCTTCTCTTAGCAGAAAATTTTAGCGTGGCTGTGCAGTCCTTTTCTCAAGAAGATGTGAATGCTGGTCGAGTGTTGTACGCCCACGACGGCACCAATGGTTCAGCTAGATTCTATTTCAAAGTGTCAGATGGCCGTCACAATCCCAAATACACTGTGTTTACAATTGAAGTAGAACCCTTGAGTTTGAGTTTGGTGAACCACACTGTTATACCTCTCCGTCAGACTACTACTGTTACTTACCTCTCTCCTCAGAACCTTGCTGCCGAGACAAATGGTAACTATAATCATATATTCTATAATGTAACTAGAATTCCAAAATTTGGACGTTTGTATATGAATGATCAAGTTGTGCATACATTTGGTCAAGTGAATATAGATAAAGGGGAGGTTCTTTACATGCAAACTGAGTTACGTGAACCTGCCGATAACTTCCAAGTGGATATATGGACGTGGGAAGCCTCGGTGAGGAATGTAGAAGTGAGAGTGGTGGTGACGCCCCTGGTGGAGTCCAAGCCTCTCATTGCATCAGTGGGTACAAGGACAAGACTCACACTGAACCACCTTGATGCTTCACACTTAGCATCCACCACTGGCAGCAACCCAATTTATGAGGTCAAGAAGCGACCCCGCTTTGGCAAAATAAAAAAGATTACTCGACGTGTACGAAGATCGGGACGGTCACACGAAGTCAAAGAATTTACCCACGAGGAAATAAGAGCAGGTGTCATATACTATGTGGCAAGAAACCTTAATGTTAAAAAAGATGAACCCCTGCATGATGCCTTTCACTATGTGTTAAAAGTTCCTGCACCTGGAGTACAGCCTGCTGAAGGTACACTACGCCTCACATTGGTTGAAGCTAATGCTGATATTGACAAGGGAGCTGAACCTCCCAGACATTTGAAGCCTGATTTGCCTCCTTCAGTTCATCTTGGACCAGAAGTAACCAACCGTGATTCAGCTGGAGCCGGTCTCTTCTTTGGTATACCTGAGGATTACTTGGTGGTGGTGGCAGCTGCTGTGGTTGCCTTAGTGGCTATTATTGCTATTATTGTTGTGGCTCGCTGTGCTACCAGACGTCGTCATACAGATAAAAGGAGTGATGTAGGTATGGAGGTTGAAGTAGCCTCATTACCTCCACCTCTACCCTCGGATTCCAGGCCAAACTCCTTCATGACAGATGACATGTCAGAACTAGAGTGTCGAGGATCTGACCTTCCCTCCTCACCTCGGCCTGGACGTCACCTCCTACACCATCATCATCACAACGGAGGAAGTACTGGCTTGGGGTTGGCCGCCCACCTCACTGATTCTGAGGCGTCTTGGCCCCATGATGTATCACGGGAAGTGTCGCCAGCAGTGCCTCAGTGCAAGGTATAGTCTTTCCCTTCCTTATTACTTCAACACCACTGTTTACTTTGAGTTATACCAATTAAGGTTATTTTAAGTATTTATTAGAAGTCTGAAGAATTTAGTTTTTAATACTATTATAACCCTGGCTTTCCTAATTTTGTCTTCTATTGTCAAAAAATTTTTAGACTATGAACTCTCAAGTTATGTTTTGTTTCATATATAAATCATTTTTTCTTCCTTATTTCTCTCCCACTCCCCTGACTGTGCAGGTGACGCCTCTGTGCTCGGACACAGCTTCCCACGAGCCTCCCTACGACCCCCACCTGGCTGGCTACCCGTACGGCATAGACACCCAGCAGGCAGAGGAGTGGGGGCTCTATGAGAAGCACCAACCCAGAACCACCAACCCAATGCTCAGAAAAAACCAGTACTGGGTATAGAATCGGCTGAGGTGGGCGGCAGCACCACCACCACCATCATCACCACCACCTCCACCACCACCAACACCACTTCTGACATTTGCAATAACACCTTCACTTTCACCACCACAGCCTTCCACAGCAGTGAAATTACCACCACCACTACTAACACCTCCCTTATCACCGCTGCCACCACCAACACCAACACCAGCACCGCCACCACCACCACCACCGCCACCACCACCGTCACCATCCCCGCCTCCATTTACAGCTCCTCTCCCCGACATAGTACAGAGCACGTTTCGTTGACCAGGTATCAGGTTTCAAGTGGTTGGAAGTTGTGCCAGATTCTGAATGTAGTCGAGTGAGTTTCTCAGTTTATATAAATTTATTGATTGTGGTTTTCTTTAGAGTTACAAACTGACTTTATCCATTAATTAATATCCCACCGATGATGATGATATGTTAAGCCGTGAGGAGGAACTTCAGTTTTCTCATCCGACCTTAGTGTTTCTTTGGTTCATATACAGTATAGGTAGTGTGTGTGTGTAACTATGTAGGCATTAAATGAAGCAAATAGTTTTTTATTTATTGAAACTATGTCTTAAGAATGTTATAAGTTGAGTGTGACCAAGAAGATGCAAATGAAAAAACTGATTGAAAGATACACTCCACAGAATTGGATCCTATATTCTATTGCCAGTTAATCCTATACAGAAGGATCTCAACAGACTTATTTTTTCCAGTCTGTTTTTCTGATCTATTGTCCTTTACTGTACTGTACACTGAGGGTTTACCTGGGATGCCAATATCAATAGATATATAAGTTTGTTTTTGATAATGGAAAAACTTGGTTCTGTGTTATTGTAGGTTAAACTGCCTTACTAAAGAAAGACTTTTTTCATTCAGCAAAATTGTACCTCATGAGATGAGAATTGCAAAGTCAAAATGTGTGTTAAGGTGAGAGTATACTTTTGGTACATTGGAGTGCCTTGATTCCTCCAAAGTATACCACGAAACAGAACCATATGGACAAATATAATGGTGCCCTGTTGGAGTTAAAAGTTTGGAGGAATCATTATCTCCAAAAATGTCCAAACTATACCCTTCCCTTATTGGAGGTATGAATGTTCTTATATACACATACTAAATACAGTACCATACATTATGATGTTCATACAGTATATCATCACTATAGGAACTGTATGAGAGAAGACCAAAGTGTGTGTCAAGGTCCTTGGGAAATAAACAAGAATGGACTCCAGAGCATTGATCAACAACAACAACAACAACAACAACAACACACACTCCACTTTTTGAACTCACACTAGGCTGAGTTCTGCAGCCGCTTCAGAGAACATAAAATAGAATACATAAGAACAGAGTTGGTAAGGTCAGCAGTTTCAGTGTTTGGTAATACTGTAGTAGTAACAGCAGTAGTAGTACAGTATAATAGAAGTTATAGAAGTACAAATACAGTACAGCAAACCCTTGATAAGTCTGTATAATATAAGTTTAATTTTTGTATAAATAGGCAAGGCAAAGTAAAATTATATTGAAAATTTATTATAAAATATCTGCACTGTTTTCTATAACTGAAACAATAAAAATTGCTCTGAATACATTTTTAGAGCTCATAGGCTTTGAAAATAGAATACTTTTCTTCACTTTAAATATGTTATCATTTATAGAACAAGCCGAGTGTGGATACAAAAGAATATGAACAAATATGGAATCAGTGACGACAACAACACCCAGCGATGGAAACCAAAGTACAGTCACAACACATAACACATAATCCTTGACCAGACTTCCCTTTACACTCTGACTGATGAAGGACTATGTGCAGTGACTGTACAATGTAACTCAGCAACACTATTAGAGTATATAATTAGACCCAATATTGTACAGACTTAATTAAGGTGTAGTAGTAATAGTAGTAGTAATATTGTAAAGGTAATGTTAACAGTAGTAATAATAGCAGTAGTATTAGTCTGGTAGTACATGTAATGGTATTGTAGCATCATTAGACAGGTTACAAGTTAGGGTAGTAGTAGTAGTAGTAGCACTGTACAATTTTAGTAGTAATAACAAAGCCAAACCTTTTTGTTGTTATACATGTACCCTGAAATCATATGCTTTGCTCAGGATTCCAGCCGAGCTCTTAACTAACTAACTTCTGGTCTATTTTACATCTATCATGGAAGGTGTGAATAAAGGTTAACAATTGTAATGTCTGTAAACTATAGACTACTGTACTGTACACTCTCCTCTCTTTTTATGCGAGTTTAAATTATGCAAATTTGAAATAGTGCGTATCATGAAAAAAAAAAAAATGCAATTTACACAAACTCTTAAAATAACACAAACAAGGAGGCTCCATTTTCAAATTAAAGTACCATTATTTCTTATGGAAATGTACAATTTACTTTATGCGAAATTCACTTTATGCGACCCCTTCAGGAACCTAACCTCGCATAAAAAAAGGAGAGTGTAAAAGGGGGGGGGGGGAGGAACGTATGATTAATTTTATACTACAGTTCTCTGATTCTTGTCACATCTTAATTAATTGGAGAGTCAGTGGTCGGTCGTCTTTAGTTTTGTGACATAATCAATAGTCCTTTTTAAGGGAGTAAGTCATTGGAGTTCCATGATTCCTCCAAATTATGCCAGGAAACAGGACCAGATGAACAAAAATAATGGTGTCCTGTTGCTTGGAATAGTCTGGAGGATTCAGTTGCTCCAGATTTACCAACACCAAATTTCCCCCTTTAACTCAAGCTGCTCTTACTTCCTATATGTGTGTTTGTGTGTGTGTGTGACTTCCGGACAAGGAGAGCAAGTGAAAAAATAATCCAAGGCAAAATTCCACTACCTAACGCTATCTATCTTATAATTAAATATATGATAATGAACGTGTGCACAAAGTTGTAAATATAAAAAGGATATTTTCTTACGGTACACTTATCTGTTAAGGACAAGCAAATTTTGCCTTGTTGTAAGAAAGAATATAGTGTTTGCTGGACTGACTAAGTGTGTTAATCATATAATTATTATATATATACTGTATAAATAGTCCATTTCTCTCCGTTCCTCTTCGTAAGTAAGCCCGTTCGTTTATTTTTTTCTGATATAATAATGGTACTTCTTCTATATAGTGCAGGAAAGTTATACTGTATAAGGAATTGTGACAAAATTATTATTATTATTACCTCTGTTTATAACTTCCAATACTATTAATAATATAACGACTGACTAGAACTCTGTGTCAATTTATCGTATAGTAAATGGTGACTTATATGTACAGTATGCAAATAGATGCACTATATGTATAAGCATTATAAAACAAGGTGCCTACAGAGTTTATTACTGGATAAGTACTGTAAATTTAATGAGGAATAATATGTTTACTTTTAAAGCTTAGCTAAGGACAGTAAGTAACTTGGCAGAGCTGACGAGTACATACTGTAGAGAGTTTTTCTTACCTCACAAAAATTGCACCGGTTCCTTCATCTCATTACTTAGCTTAGGGAAATGTAATGCAATCCAAGACTAATTTCACCGGACACTGACGGATGCAGTTGGTGAAGGCAATGGCATGCAATATTATTTATTATCAGTCGTATTGGAATTGGTGCATTTTTGTCATGTAATAAAAATACACTCTGGTTACCTGGTCTCCCATCCCTGTCCCAACACACAGACAGAAAAAAGGATATAGATTTTTTTTGTGTGGTTCACCGGGACCGTATGCAAGAACGTTTGTGGTGCATACGGTGGTGTGGTACCAGTACGATATACCTTAATAAATAAACAGGTGATTTATTTTCTTGGCTACACTTGAAGGAATCTACGTATTACGGTACCTCTAATTCACCGCCTCTCTGCCAGACCCCATATTAAAAAAAATTGATGCCGTTTTTCTCCTTCTCTGTCAACTTTTTTTTTTTTTTTTTTTTTTACTGTAGCAACCCAGTTTTTTTTTTTTTTTTAATAAGGTAGCAACTTTTTTTTTTTTTTTTTTTTTTTTTTTTTTTTTTTTTTTTTATTAATACCCAACCACTTGACGTTGAGGGAGAGTCATGTGTTTTGGAGGTACAGTCGTTCGTTGATGTATAGAAATCACCCATCCTTTTTTTTTCTTACCCCCTGCACCTTGCTCGTCCCCTGTATGTGACATGATGAGAGAGAGAGAGAGAGAGAGAGAGAGAGAGACAAACATACCGACAGACATACCGACAGACAGACAGACAGACAGGCAGAGAAAGAGAGAGAAGAGACTATAATCAATGTTGGTGGGGAAAGAAAAATGAGTGAAAGAATAAAGGAGATGATTAATGAAAGGGGAAATAAAATGAGAGAGAGAGAGAGAGAGAGAGAGAGAGAGAGAGAGAGAGAGAGAGAGAGAGAGAGAGAGAGAGAGAAATAAGGTGAACATGACTTTCTTGAAGCACATAAAAAGGTTCAATCAGTCAGTCAGTCAGTCAGTAAATAATGTGCAAGAATAATAAGAGAGAAAGAGTGTTGTTGTTGTTGTTGTAGTTGTGTCTCCTCATACAATGCCATAATGGCCCAAGGAGTCAGGCAGCAGGTACAGTTGCCAAAAAAGGTATTGCGACAACTATTGATACAACATTAAATATATTAATGTCCATAGTTGTTTGTAGGGATTATAAGTATGTATTACAGAAGGATATGTATATTTCCTTCTGTTATACATGCTCATAAGTATGTATTACAGAAGGATATGTATATTTCCTTCTGTTATACATGTTTATAAGTATGTATTACAGAAGGATATGTATATTTCCTTCTGTTATACATGCTTATAAGTATGTATTACAGAAGGATATGTATATTTCCTTCTGTTATACATGCTTATAAGTATGTATTACAGAAGGATATGTACATTTCCTTCTGTTGTACATGCTTATAGTCCATACAAATAGTTGTGGATATTACTAGGGTTAAAGTTTTATTAAGATTTGTCGCAATATCTTTTTTGGCAACTGTACAAGGGATACAAAAGGGTTACTTAATTGGATGATTTGTACTGTACTGTATGTGAGGTCTTCCGTCGCATCATTAGAACAGTAAGGAACTAATAATACAATATACTACTTGTACTGTGTGTATATACATAAATATATGCAAATTATAAGTTATTTTGTCAAGATAATGTTTGTACTTGTACAGGTTAGTGCCAAAGAATTTATATAATGTTTGTAATAAAAATACACAATGATATCTGTGGGTTCTGTATTTCCTACTAATCATAGAATACAGTAGATGTAAATGTTAAAGGGAGGGTATAGGTTTGACATTTATTTTGTAGTTTATGGATACACTTATTTTGTAGTTTATGGATACACTTATTTTGTAGTTATGGATACACTTATTTTGTAGTTGTGAATAAACGTATTTTGTAGTTTATAGATACAGTACACTTATTTTGTAGTTTATAGATACAGTACACTTATTTTGTAGTTTATAAGTACAGTACATTTATTTTGTAGTTATGGATACATTTGTTTTGTAGTTTTTTTTTTTTCTTTCTTTAGATGTCAGTATTGATTCTCGTTGACATAATATTAGGACCATATTCAAGAACATTCGTGGTGCATACGATGGCATGGTACCGGTACGATGGCTCCATGGACAAACAACAGAACCATCGTACCAGTACCACACCATCGTCAACACCACGAATGTTCTTTCATACCACCACCCTAATTTAAGTGTTGTCAAATAACTATATATACAAGTCGGCAAAAACAGTATTTGAACCATTTTTTTTTTTTTTTTGTCGCCTCGCCTGCTTCACCGAGACATACAGTGTTCATGGACTCGAGAAATACACACGTTTTCTACACCTAATACTCTCGAGTCTATGAACATCGCGTGCCTCGGTGAAGCAAGTGAGGCGACTGGATTTTTGCCACCGATTGTACATGTTATCATATTTCCAGCAGACAAGACCAGAATGGATCCAGGAGACTGATGAACACAACAACTTGACCTGTCATAAGTAAGTGTTGGAGGCTTTTGATTTATCCTGACTATGCCACGAAACAAGCTCCTTCCATATAGGTGGTGTTTCGTGGCCATATTTGAAGGACTCATTTATCTCCAATATTCTGACTACATCACAGCTAGGGTCCTTAATTGGAATATGGTCTTGTCTCTTCTTCTTCTTCTATGCCCCCCGTAGTTTTAAAAAAAATGAGGGCCCTTACTGGAGCTCTATGAATTCTCCAAACTACTCCAAGCAACAGATTCCCTATTCGAGACACTGAAGCGTTTTGTGGCCTGGATTATTTGGAGGGTTCATAGAGCTCCAGTAAGGGCCCTCAATTTTTTTTAAACTCG